>JARHVA010010193.1:77500-80000 GCA_037957365.1 Torreya grandis
CCCACTTTATCTATTTAACCTAGGGGATCTTGCACAAACACTTATCTCTCTATGTAGTCCTAGTGGCCCCTCAACCTTAAGGATAAAACTAATGTATAACTAAATGGAGGTGGGTTTGAGAAACCAATTTCTCAAATGAGATGTTCTAACTCATAATAGAGTTCAAAGAGGGTTCTTAGTGATCCCAGCCATTAACAAGGATTAGTTCTCACCCAAGTCACAAATGAGGTCTCATCTCACACTCAATTGTCTTAGAGAAAGGTGGTAAAACAAATATAATTTAATACTGATAGGATATTAAAATGTGACTAAAATATCATGTTTAAGTCCTATCAAATTGAAGCAACCAAGCTCTACTATCAAATCAAAGTGATCTTAACTATCAAATCTAAAAAAGTAAAAGGACCCTTAAATATCCTTATGGATGCCATAATATCTAAAATTCATCCATTGAATTTAAAAACACATATTTTTGAATGAGAGAGAAGATGTTGGAGGATGAATTTTCCCATATTCATCCATCGTCCTCTTCCGTAGCCTTGAATGACTAACATTAATGGAGTCTCTATGTTTTTGGTCAAAACCATTTAATTGACTTTAAATATTATAACATGATAGTAAGATTTGGGAGAATTGTTTTAGCTACCCATTTTTATGGAAATATCATAGGATATATTAGTCTCCTAAAATTTCCAAATAGGTCATAGGAACTTTGACCTCCACCACAACCATTAATGGATGACACAAGGTTCGAGGTGAAAGTTCAAAAAAATATATTAACTTTATATTTTAAATTGTGTCTCAAATTTAATGGGACAAAAACATAACATGGGTCCTATTGACTAATTTTTACCCTAGGTCAAATTGGGTCAACCTCCTATATATTCAAACTTTTTATAAGGTCCACTAGGTTTGAAAATGGTCGCTCCTAAGTGAGGTCAAGTGACACCTTTGAGGATCATATAAAGTGTTTTAACCTTCGTCACATTTATCATTTGTCTTAATGTCATTTTATGCCACTATATTGGTCATTATAAGGAAAGTGTATGGTTTTTACACAAAAGGACAAATGTTTCAAGAAGAAATCTAATGTACTTGCTATTAGATAATGTCATAGGAGGCTTTAAAACTGAAATGTGGTAGGTTTAATGTAATAAATAAGAATATCATCTAAAAAAATTTAGTTTCAGATATTTTTATAGACTAAGGTGAGTCATATAGCACATTTAAAGGCTTTATAGAAGTGATTTGAGATCCCCCAAAGCTCATTTATAGGCTCAGGTGGATTCAACAAATCTAATATTTTCAAAATTTTATTTTTCTCTCCTATCACTTTCCTAGATAGATCAATAAGGGTCAATGGTTTTCACTTGGTATGGATAGGAGAGGAAAATTTGGAGTGAGTGTACTTGGTGGATGTTAGGGGTTCTTGTGTACTTCCATTCCATGACCATAGTTTTTAGACTGATGGTTTGTACTTTATGAACAATCACTGACATTATTAGCACCTCTAAATTGCCTATGGAATCCTAATGACTCCTTTTTCTCATCTAATTTCATTGGTCTATGTGAACCAAGTGGTTTATGTAGTCTATTCATCTTTTTCATGTTAACTTAAACTATTTTAACATGTGTGATCATAAGAGGATAGGCAAAAGTATCTCACTATGATATAAGTGAATACCATTAAGAGCTAAGAATAACATTTTAATAGTTATAGAGTACATTCTTATGTGAGTGGATTTTGGTTAAGGGAGTACATTTGTTTTCAACCCATCAAAACATGTAAGTTAGTTTCTCAATTAAAGGTTTACATTGAAGAGACCTCCAAGGTGATAGTATAGTATGGGGATAAGTATCAAATAATATTGCCACTTCTATTTTCTCATAATTGAATAAAGTTGAAAAATAGAAGTTTTACCTTAATTTATATAAAAAGGATTTTTCTCATATACAGTGTCATCTATTGGTGAAAGTTTAAGAGTTCTGGGTAAGCTTAATGGTTTCATTCTTATAGCATAAGCCTAGAGGTGATGTCATAGCACAAGAGGAGGTTGATAGGTCAAGAGAGACTGATGGTTGAGTGAGGTTTCAACTTATTCAAGCTTCCAATAAGACCACTCATAGAAATACAGTATCAAAAAACCAAAATGGACTTGGAGTAACTTGTAAACCTATAGTGTATTGGTGATAGAGAGATGATAACATGGTCTCAAGGAAAAACTGAGATCATTCAAGTGTGAGATGGTCCTAGTTACCTAAATATAGAACCAAAAGAGTGAATTATAGTTTCAAAACACATATCACCACCTAAAAGAATCTCTCATATTCCCTAAGCAACACCTATAGTTTGAAGTGGGGACTACAGACTAACTTAAGCTAATGAGAGATGTAATTCAGCTAGTATATAGAGGTGTAAGGTGGATGACCATGTATAATCTACCATTAAAATGATTATATCACAATCTATGTGACTCTCAAAGATAAATAAAAATAGATA
>JARHVA010010193.1:85000-190000 GCA_037957365.1 Torreya grandis
ATCTAATATGAATTACAAAATCAGTGATGAAGAAGATCATCCTAGTGATCAAGAACCTCCAACACTTGTTAATGGCATAACTAATTTGTACCTTGATGAATGGGGAGTTGAGCGGTATGGATTTGAAAATACTAGTCTTGGTACATACATCCTATATGAAGAATGTGATGGATATCTTGAGGTAGATTCTGATGACACTCTAGAACAAGTTACATGGGGAAACTACCTTTTTCAATGGGTGATGATGTTCATATTCTAGTTGTAAAAAATCATGGCAGTCCTACTAAGCATTCAATTTTGATTGGAAAAGAAGATAATGTTCATGAGAATTAACCTAAAGAAGAAGTAGATGATATGTGGAAATAATTCAATGCCATAGTGTAGGAGTTTGAGGAGTTAAGCATGTTTGTAACTTTTAAAAAGGAATGCATACGTAATGATGAGGATAACCATGTTCTTAATGAGCACAAGGAAGAGTGTGAATTCTCTACCAATCAAGAAACAAATTTGATAGACCATAAAATATTTGGTTAATAATAAGATAAACTTTAAGACACCAAATAATAGACATATCTTGATTCAAACACATTTGAAGTTGGAAAGAGTTTCATGACTCCTACTAATCATATTGAGGAGTGTCAAGTGAACATGACAAAAGTTAAGCAATCTAAAAAGTCAAATAATCCTCCAAGGGAGATATATGGAGTGTTCTTGAGAGTTCCAAGTGATAGATTTTTAGTCAACACAAGCTAAAATAATGGTAAGCCATTTAGCTATCTCCATAAGCAAGTTTTCATTGATAAACATTTATTCTTTGATGGATTTTTATCATGGAGAAATAGTGATTCTAGAAGCATTTCCTTTGATGTTATTTTAAGTAATGAATAATATGTACTTCACCTTGAAGTTTTTTAGGTCTTTTACATTTTAGGATAGGTGTTTGTTTTCCTTTGAGTTGTTTGTGTGTTTTCCCTAAGTGTTTAGATAACACATTGTGTGTGTTTTATTGTCTCATTTTTTTTGTTTATTTCTTGTTGTGTTTGGTGTCTTTTCAAAGGAATATTAGTGTAAAGTAAATTATATGGGAAAATCCTTTTCCAAATGATACGATAAGGCAATTGGTCCTTAGCATAGTAGGTATGCTACCCCTATAAAATGTGAAAATATTGACCAATTTTTACCATAGGTCAAATTAGGTAAACCCCTACATATTCAAAAAATTTATAAGTTATAATAGGTTTTTAAATGGTCACCATGGTCCTATGTGAGGTAAATTTACACTTTGAGGGTCACATATAATGTTTTAACTTTGTCACATTTGTCATTTGTCATAATGCCATTTTATGCAACCTTTCTGGTCATTTTAAGGAAATTATATAGTTTTTCCATAAAAGGAAAAATGTGGCAAGAAGAAATATAATGTACTTATTATTAGAGAATGTTAGAGGAGTATTTAAAACTAAAATTTGCTAGGTCCAAGGTAAGAAAAAATAATATCATATACAAAAGGTTAGTTTCAAATAGTTATATAGACTACAATGACTCATCTATCATGTGTGAATCCTTTAGGGAAGTGTATTTAGATCCACATAGGTCATTTCTAGACTGAAGTGGCTTTAACATATCCAAAAATATAAAAAAATCTAGTTTCTCTCTCATATCTCTCTATTGGATAGGTCAATAAGGGTCAATGGTTTTCACTTGGTATGGATAGGAGAAGAAGAGTTGGAGTGATTGAACTTGGTGGATGTTATGGGTCCTTGTGTGATTCCATTCCATGGCCATGGTATCAATATTGATGGTCTATACTATATAAATAATCACTAAGATCATTAACACCTCAAAACTACCTATGCAATCCTAATGGCTCAAATTTCTCATCTGATTGCATTGGTTTATGTGAACCAAGTGGTGTATGTGGACTTATAGAGCATGTTAATCCTTTTCATGTTGAATTCAATTCCTTTGTAATGTGTGTTCATAAGAGGATAGGTATAAATATCTCATTGTGATAGAATTTAGCACACTTAATAGCTAAGAATAATGTTTTGATAGTTATAGAGTACATTCTTATATGAGTAGATTCATGTCAAGGTAGTAAATTTGTTTTTAACCCCTAATAACATGGAATTTAGTTTTTACATTGAGGGTTTGCATTAAAGAGACCTCAAGGGTGATAATAAAATATAGTTCTAAGTATTAAATAATATAACCACCTCTATTTTATCAAAATTAAAGAAAGTTTCAAATGAGAATGTTTACATTAACTTATCTGAAAATTATTCTACTCACACAATGTCATCTATTGGTGAAAGTTTATGAGGTTTAGGTAAGCCTAATGGTTTATTTTTTGTAGCCTAAGCCTAGAAGTATTATATTAACATAAGAGGAATTTTTTAGGTCAAGAGAGACTGATAGTTGAGTGAGGTTTTAACTTTGTCAAGTGTCCAATAAGAATAATCAAAGAACTGCATTATGAAAAATCCAAAATGAACTTGGAGTAACTTGCAAACCTGTAGTACATTAGTGATAGAGAGATGATAACATGGTTTCAAGATAGAAATGAGCTCATAAAAGTGTGAGATGGTATTAATGAAATGAATATATAACCAAATGATTGAAGTACAGTGCTCAAGAACATATCACCACCTATAGGAATCTCTCATATTCGCTAAGAAATACCTACAATTTGAAGTGGGGATAAAAAACTAGCCTAACCTAATGAGAGATGTAATTCAGTTGGTATATAGAGATGTAAGGTGGATGAACATGTATAATAAAATCATAGATTTATTATATCATACTCCATGTTACTCTTAGAGATAAATAAAAATAGATAAGGTTGAGAAAATTGGTTCAAAACTACATACTCAATCTAGGTATGTAAATCTCACACATAATCACAAGTCTTGAAGCTAGTATTGAGAGTTTGAAGTGTTAAGAATTATATGAGTGTGATCATATTTTGAAAATTGATATATAGTGTCCACATGAGTTGTAATAGACATCCATGGTCTCAATTGTGATAGACTAATTTTGAAAGTTTCTTCTAGTTTATCTCAAACTAGAGGCAATCCACAAATAATATAACGACAAACCTAGTACATCCATTGTGAAAAGATGAAGTAGAGAGTATTAAGGAACTATGGAAAGATGTATAGGGTTTAATTAGAGATGAAAAAAAATAATAAGCACCTAAAACTACTAGGAACACTCATAGGTAGTCACATGATCAAAAACATAGACTATGCCTACTAGGCTTAAGATCTAGGATTGAACCATCAAGTGTCTAATGTCATTCATATGAACATATGATATTCCCTAAGAACTTGAAAGCCTTAATGGGATAGTGGAGGGTTGATAATATAAATTGGTTTGAAAATATAAACTTAGATTAGTTAGTTTTGTCCTAAACTCATCTTACGGGTGTCCATAATGCATAGTAAGAGATTGAGAGCCAACTTTTTTCACTCGTATCTATATGGAAAATGTGCATGGGTTATCAAGAACTTATAGGTATTTCAAGAATGTCAACAAATTGAAACCATTAGAATTGGTTTTATGGTTAAGCTCTTAAGAATTATGAATCATCATTAACAACCTAAATGATCTAAAACCCTTATATGAGCCAAATGAGAAAGATAGGAATAATAATGAATATAAAAGAATGTTTTATCTCTCCTCTCATATGATATATATATTTAAGCCATTTTGAAATTATAAACTATCCATAATTGGTATGGTGAAGCCTTGATAGTTTTAACATCTTATTTTTCCTTTGAATAAAGTTTTCTCAATCTGGTTTAGTCTTTGAAAATATTTCCTAAGTATTTCAAGTAGTCTATTTAGATGATAAGTGATGATTATTTTCTCCTTGCTTCCATCCTACTCTTGTATGTATTGTGTGAGTAGTATTTATTCTAACAGGTATCATAAAGTTTATATGTTTGTTAGATGTATTTTGAAGTGTGAAGGAGATTATCAGTGTCTAAGATCAAATCTCCTAGTTACCCACCTTTGGAATTGGATGTAAATCTACCTCCATGTAAAATAACTTATGTTAGAAGAACCTTTGAGTTAAGATCAGTTTTAGAAATATGCCTTCTTAGTGCAAATGCAAGTATGTTTTTGGAGATATATTTAGTGTATCACCTCCATTAGAGTAGGTTAATTTTATATTTATTTATTACCTTTTCAACCCCAATGGTGATTATCCTAGTGTATTTTTTGATCCTAAGAAGATAAATCAAGGGAGTTATCCCATAATCTAGAGATCTATCTCTTGTAGTAGCCTATCATTATAAAGAGATGCTTCCATGTTATCCCAAATTTTAGAAGGTCTATTTGAGTTATCTATGATGAAAATTTGGGCTATAATATTTCCCATTTTAGGTGAGTTAATTTTGGGGATCCTAGGTGTATACACATAATATTTTCAAACTTTATCAATTATTGACACTCTATATCTTGTAGGAACTTGTCTAGTCTCAATCTCTCTAAGTGCATACCTTAAGTGGCACATCAATAAAGGTGTGGACAAAAATTGGTGATTCATAGGATTATTTTCCCTTATTTCCACTTTATATCTACACAACTATATCCTAAAAACACTCCCCTAAGCTTTACCTCCTATTTTGCACACTCCTCTAGTCATTTTCCACATTCATTACCCCTTTGCTAGCCTAAAATCCTTATTGAGAGTTTATGTTATACTATCATCCCCATAAAAATTATATTATAATTGATAAAATGTATTAGGATATAGTTTAGCCCTTGGTTAACCTAATATATGACCTAATTTATTTTTATCAATAACTATACTAGGTAAACCCTATCCTAAACTTTTAGATAGGATTATGGTTAGATCACCTATATAAACACATCCATTTCATCATTTATAAGAGAAAAGAAGATTAGTTAATATATATTATGCATATACTTATCCACCATTATACTTGAAGAGCAAGCTTAGGGTTTCATGCTTTATTTAGAGATGTGGATCGTGTCTTATGGATAAGTCTTTTAGATGCATTGATAAGTTGTGTATCATAGAGATAATTTGTCCTTGATATCCTTACATACCACAACAACCTCTTGTGAATAAGCTTGGACAATGGAGAGATTAAATCTTGATGGGTTCATATCAGAAGGTAAGTATTCATAAATTTGTTCCTCCTTTGTAAGAGTAGATAGATATGAATTTTTATTTATCTTTTATGCATTATGATTTCATATACATTGACGTGAGTATTTTTCTTATATGCATGTTTACTTTTGATGTTTCCCACATTGCACCACATGATCTAGTGAGAACTAGATGAGATTTTTCCTTACTTGTTATTAGTATAGTGAATATGAAAACATAGGACCTAGTTAGGGTTATTGCATAGTTTTTCTTGACTAGAGACTTTAGCACCCTCACTAGTAATATTATTGTGGTAAGATATCCCTTAGATAGGTCTAGAGGATCCATCTTGGTCATGAACCTGAATATCTAAAGTATCCATAATTAGAAGTGTAAGTAGGATTTATCTTCTTTGAGATATGATTGATTTATAGAAGTTTTACATTTCCCATTGCATATAATCTGGGGAACCTGATGTGAATCTAACCCTTGTTGGTTTTCTTTGACACTATCTATTTTATCATATTATTATATTTTATATATTTTTAGTATTGTATCAAACTATTTCATATAGTTATAGCTTTTTATGCATATGTTTAAAACATAATCACATCAAAATGACTCTATTTTATCTGTGTAGGTCTTCATCAGATATAGGTTATTGGGTTGAATAGATCGACATAGTTATCCTTTTTAGTTCCATATAAGCATATAAGGTTATATATGTCAAAATTGCCATTTTATTCTCTTTTTCATCATATAGATTAACAAACTAGGTTGAATAGGGTGACTTTTCCATCCTATTATTCTTTAATACATAGGTTTTTTATAGAATTGGGTCTAACTAGTTGACTTGGTTTGAAGAATTTGAAATCAACTCTTAAGACACTTCAACATAAAATGTGCAATATTAACCATTTTCAAGCCCACCAAGTTTACTCTCTTTCCTTTATCTATCATTTTATTACTTTGTTTAGCTATATTTTACACAAATTAGCATCCTTTAAAAATGCAACCCTATAACTAAGTCAACTTGGTCAAATTAGTTTTTTAGATTGTCTTGTGTGTAAGAGACATAGTCGACCTATTCAACTCTATTATTAAATACTTATAAAGAATAATAGTGACCTAATCAACTTAGTTCTATAGTATTTTCATATAGTGTCACCTAAACTAACTCTATATTATTCTTCATTAAGGAATTAACAAATATTTTATAGTAATTAACTCAAACTTCCTTTCCAAATGTTTGCATGCTTATAATAAATCACATAGTCTAAATAGGTCATTTTCAAATTACCATTTGGTTACACTATTGTAATCTTTTATACACACTACCAAATCACATAATATTCAAAATGCAATTGAATGCTTGTCTTTTGAAGGCCTACCTACTTTGATTTCATCACCAAGGGGAAGTTGACTTGGTTTTCTGGCCGAGTATAAATATGTGGTTAATGGTATATATTGGCAAAGAACCCAACACCCTTATCTCTATGGGATTATGAAGTGAGGGGGTAGACCCAAATACTAATCCAACACCATTTCCAACACATTTCCCTTTCAGGCCAAACATCTTGAAACCATCCATAGATTAATTTATAGTTCTTATTTTTAGCCAACTTACCTATCATACTTAAATTAATGATTTTTAATAATCTAATAACACTCAAGATGATCACTTACTTAGCATTTATTTTTTATTTTATTACTTTCTCTCTGATAATTACATGTTGTATTTATAAAACTTGCATTACCAAAGTTTTTTGATAAGTGCCCTAATTGGATCACTCACATTAATCCACTTGTTTATGTGTTTGATTTCATTCTTTCTTCACTTATATTGATTTTTTTTGGTTTCAGCACACTATAATTTTGGTTAATAAAATCTCTTATAGACTATGTTTTCCCCCTATATGTAGTACAAAGTTGACTTATACAATTATGTATTCTTATCTACCATCTTTATCTCCTAGTATCCAACACATATTTGACCTGTATGACTCTATATCCTTCTCTACCAATTAGGTTATAGAACATAGTCTACCTACATGACTCTATATCCTTATCAACTTGTTTTATCCCCTATCTATAGTATAGAGTCAACTTATAGGACTTTGTGCCCTTATCTGCCTACTAGATTATAGTACATAGTTGACATGTTTAACTTTATATCCTATTTTCCCTTTTATCTTTGTATCATCTTAATCTTATTTAATATTTATTTCTCATCATGAATTTCCTATTTGAGGACAATACCAAGTTAAACTCAATAAATATGATGATATCTACCAACCCCAATAGGTTTTCCCATTAAAATTTTGTGGTTCCTACCCTAGATGAAAGTAATGTGCATGTGGCCACTCACACTATAAACTATAGGACCCCTCCTCATTCATCTTCAATTTGTAACCCTATATTCTCCTTAGAAAATTACATTAAATTAGAATATATTTCAAAAATTATTTTCTTTATACATGAATTTCCTTAATGTCAAGGAAAAGATACTTCTACTAGGATCTAATATTTACCATCTTATGATAAGTGGTCAAAATGAGGAGCCCCATTCACTTTCCCCCAAATTTTCACATGAATTTGGGGGCAATAACATATTTATCTCTCAACCTCTTCATTATGTTTTGACCTATTCTCATACTATAACCTCTTCTTATTTCATTTCTTCCACTTCCACGCCAAGTATATCTATTAACATGATATGTTATATATCTAGTGAGCCTCTTTTAAGACCCTCTCTTCTCAATTATTATACTATTTAATCATTTTCTACCCATGGTGATCATGACTCTAGTGTTATTTCCTCTCATCCCTCTACTAGTGCATCTTTTACAACATAACCAAATCATGATCCTAGTGCCTCCTTTGCTACCAATTACTCTTAAGCTAATAATATCATGCATGCCACCACTCATAGTACCCATGATAGTGTCTCACATGTTGTGAATAATACCACTCAAACCCATAAGCTTTTATTGTAAAATACTAACCAAATAAATTCTTTCCAGGTTAATAATGCCAACAAAATGATGAAAATTCAAAATCATCTTATCGATCTCTAAAATCACCCTCAATAAGATCCATGGGGAACACATATGAAAAATTCCTCCCCACCTCCTATTCAAAATTAGCATGTTAATATCATACCTCAACCTCCTCTTGTTAACAAAATAATCAAACACCTTCAAAATGAACCTGTTATGCCTCAAATTACTAAAATAAACATTGGAGGTATCACCCTACTATTAGTTACAACTGATCGACTAATCCTACCCTACACTTACAAGAATTTGAAAATCTATAAAAATATTTGGTAAATTTAAACACTTTTTCTACTACCAAGATATTATAAAAAACCCTTTCTAGAAGTGCTTTAGATTGGTATAGCCAACATAAATCCCATTCCATCACTAGTTTGGAAGATTTAGTTAATGCTATGATCTAAGAGTTTTAAATTAGTGATCTCCCTAAAATTACCTTGGCTTGTTTCATTAATTGTAAGAAACTTGAGATGGAAACTATATAAGCTTTCATCAAAGGGTGAAAGACCTTGTCTAAAAAGTGTGAACACAATATGGTAGATGATAACCTATTTCATCTATTCACCAATGCTCTCTATCCTAAATTGTAATATTGAGTTCAAACTCTCTCTCCACAAACTTTGGAATAATCCATTGACCAATCCAAGTGTTAATATTTCATCATGCATCAATTTTATCTATCCTAACCTTATTTTGGAACCCGTATATCCATCAAAAATAAAAATCATCATGCTATTAATGATGGTGTCACTGATTCTTATTATACCATTCATAATATTTAAGCTATTATTCCTAACTAGGATCTGGATCAAGTTTTACCTCCCAACCACATTATTAATCCTCATTTTTCTTTGACAAATAACATCAATTTTCACAAGCCTTTATCCGTATAAAATTAAAAAAATCATCTATCAAGGCCTCTTTAGTGAGAGTTTGATCCTAGTCATCCCATGAAATCTTAGTATGATCTAAATAAATTATATTGGTTTCATTATAGTTGGGGTCATTCTCATGAGACATTTAGGCAATTATAATTTAGCTATGGATTTCATCCTTGGTCCTAATTTTGATCATGATTCTATCATTTTTAAACTTCAGAAAACCAATGACATTACCTTCAAATCCCATAGAACATAAACTAAAACTCAATCTTTGAACTTAATTAATGTTCATTTGGAAATATATGAATACCCTCTTCTAAATCACTATAATAATAATGATAAGCCTACTCCTTCTACCAAAAATGTTGATAGTCTTATCAACCCAACTCCTGAAGAGAATGTGGTCAATATGACAATATGAGAAGGGTAGTGGCCTTCACTAATTCTCATCCCATCCACACTCCCCAATCATTCCACACTTTCTTTGTTATCCATGGTTTTTCACCAACTCACTCAATATAATTGGGGAAAGAAGACCTTATATATTTTGATGAACCAATTCCAACACCTCCATTTGATAAAACTTCTCATACTTGTTGGCCAAAATTGATCTACATACTTAAATTTTACCTAAAAATATTAGGCCACTCTCTTGAACCCTTAAACAACCTTCTACACCCATGACTAGTCCCTTTTGACTATCTTAACACATCATGCAAGAAATAATAGATCAATTTGGTTATCCATTTGATAAGTGTACTTAAGAAGTAAACTAAAGTTGAAGTGTTGACCAATTTTGCCCAACAGGCAAAATTTTGGTCACCTTCTTCCCCTGATATTTAAGGCTAATTCATTTTTTGAGTTTGCACAAGTCTAAGAATTTTTATGGATTCTATAGGTGCTTGTTTCAATCTCTAAGTTCTTCAGCTTGGTTCAATCAGCTGAGTTCATGCAGAGTTCAATCGGCAAAGTTTAAATGGTTCAGCAGATTCTAGTTCAACGAAGAGTTCATCGCTCAGTTCAGACACCTCAATTTAGTAATTGTTTGAACCATTAAACTATTGAACCAATTTTGGTTCAATGGATTAGTTCAAAATGCTTGGTTCAATTAGTTCAAGTTCAATGCTTGGTTCAAAGTGAGTGGTTCAATGTTTGGTTCCATCGGTTTAGCGCACAACGGTTGAACTCTTGAACCATTGAACCATTTTTGGTTCAACGGTTTGGTTCAAGGGTATGCCCTTAGCTAAAGGGGAGTCTCCAAGTTCAAAGTACCCTTTCAAAGGGTTGGCACTTCAAGCAAAAGATCAAGTAAGTTTAGTTTAAATTTCAAAGTTTAGAATTCAATTTTGTTTGAATTTAACTAAGTCCCAAATTCCTTCAAACTTTTTGTCTGATGGAATTCCTTCAGACAAAAAGTCTGAAGGAATTTGGGTACAGCTTAAAACAAATGCCAAGGGTAGATAGAATTTCCATAGACTTTTTGTTTGCGGGAAAATGTCCATAGACAAAAGTCTATGGAAAATACACAAGGCAAAGCGGCCCAAGAAAATTGTTTGCGGGAGCCTGGGGAAAATCACAATGCAAGCGAAGGACCCACCAAAGGACCCCGAAGGGTAGGTGCCCTTACAGGGAACTCTTGGCTCAACTACAAGGGACATTTTCAAAGGGTGAAGGGTTATTTTCTCTTTGGGAAGAAGCTCATGAAATATGCAAGGCAAAAGAGTGCTCAAGAAGGTGCTAAGGAAAAATGAAGCCGCAAAAGAAGCCATATAGACCCGATGACATTGCAACGGGGACGATGATGTCCCAGAGGATGTCAAGCTTAATGAATCAAGTTAGCCATTGGTTTTCAAACCAATGACAGTTGTGTCAACATCAAAGTTAACAAATGAAATGGCCATTTGTTTTCAATTAAGAGAGTGCTAGCCAAGCACCCAGAATGTAGTGATACACTAGAATGTTTGCCCCAAGGGCTGAAGGAGCTAGAAGAGACAAGAAAGAGAAAAGGACAAAGTGATAGGCATGAAATGAATACGCAGTCAGTCTAAGTGGCAAGAGGAAGTGCTGATTTGAGAAGTGACTCTAGCAGGTGAAATAGTGGTTGTAATTGATCACTAAAGGATACGAGTGTCCAGTCGTGTCCCCCTTTTTCTCCATTTTATATTTATGAGTAGACAAGATATGTAGTTGCCTTCAATATGTAGCCTTGATTAATGAGGAAAACTATGTAGCCATGTCAAAGAATGCCTGAAGTCAAAGCAAGGGTCAACACATCATTTACTTTTAGGCAGCCTGCTCTTCCCAATGAAGGGATGCATGTGTCACTTGTAAAAAGGACTGCCAAAGCCTCCTTTCTTCTCCTATCTATGAAAGACTTGTCATTGTAAACAAAAATCTTTGACATTTTACAAGGCATAGCCCTACTAAAATTTCCACCTAAATCAATAAACACATTTTTTACCTCTTCTTGGATGGATATTCTATGTATGTCCTGAGTGTTAATTTGTGTTTAGTCATTGTCTTTTGATGCTCTCACAGGTTCAACACCAACACACTAGTTATCTACAAGGTGCTAGTTTTTGCAGCTGATAGGAGAAGAGCTCTATTTGGAAGTATAGAATAGAAGAAGTCACTTATAGTATGTATTTCATAGCATCTTGGTGAGTCCCTGTTCCTATGTTTTCATAAGAGCCTCCCTACCAGTTTGTTACAGCCTGGTCTTTCTATCAAGTGAGAAGTGTATATATGCATTTGTCTAAATTTTAAGTGTGGATGTGTGAAGGTTAACTTATTTTGGTGCATCACCTCTTTAGAGTAGTTTGTTTGCATGTATCTTTCTCCCTTTTCAACCCCCATTATATCTATCTATATATATATGTGTTTTTCACTTGCTAGAACAAACATGATGCATCAAAGGGAGCTAGCCCTTATCTAGAGACTCTCCCCTCCAACTTTGCTAGTCCTACAGGCAAGAGGGGAGTTTCCATGTTGTGAGGAGAATGTAGGAGTTTGATGTCCTACCACTGGGTGCATTTTCTTGCATCAACAGTTTTGGCACACCTAGTGGGACATAGTTTGACAACGCAGTAAGGTTTCAAGATTGATGTTGGTCTTGTTACAACAAATCAAAGTTTTTAGCATCTGGTGACTCTGAGTTAAATCCATTGGTTAAGTAGCCTGGTGCCATTAAAAATCATGTCTTGTATGTATATTTCCTTTGCTCAAAATCATGGGTCTGGTTTTCATTCATATGATTTCAATCAGACTCAATATTTTTAGAGAATCACCTCAAGCAGCTCTCCTAGTTGTCCTACAACTATAAAGGAGATGGCACTAGAATTGGAGATTAACAGGTTGGAAGAGTAGTAAAAATATCAAAACGAGATGATGTATAAAGAGGACCATTTATTTAGGCAAGCTTAGCCCTTGCAACCCATGAAAGAGGAGGTAGTAGAATGGAGAAATCCATTTACTCAAGGCAGTCAGCCTTGCGTGCCCCCTCTTATCTTGAAGAAAGCCCCCTCTTTTACACCAAATCCTTTCTATCATATTGCACTCACTCACTCCAGCTCATCAAATACATTCACTATCAATCCCGTGCACCTAGCTTTCTAACACCAGAAGACATCAAAATAACCCCCCATGGAGATGAAACTTCTAAATTCCCTATATTGTGAATCTTCCATTGGGGGGAATACTACTAGCCAGCACGTCCCTCTTCTAAAGACTCTTCTAGTGCATCAACAGTGCCTTCCTAGCATTCCTCAGCCTCCCCAAGTCCTTCGGCATGATGTGCAGATTCTAAGTTGGAGGAAGGATTGCTAGGAACCAGCCCAGAGCTTTGAAGAGGATCATGCTGGTGACCTCTAAGAAAGACTCTTTTAGGACAATCTAGCCAATCAAATTGAATATTTAGAGGCTAGGATGAAGTTGTTTCTTGAAAGAGAGTTAAAATTTTTAGACCTTGTGGAGGAGCCTTAAGACCTTGGAGAAAACAAAGTTGCTACTTGTTAACAGAAGCAAAATCCCAATTCCAAGATCCTAAACTGGGGGAAAATAGTAAAATCATGGGGCAAGGTGGAGGATGAGAAAGGTTTTTTTCAAAACCTTGAAGAAGCTGAGGCTGCTCCTGCTCATGATAATGTTGGTGACCTCTAGGAAAAGCTTTTCCAAGAAGATCTGGCCAAGAGAATTATGGAGTTGGAATCCAGAGATAAATTCCTTAGCCAATGTGTGATGGATGGCTTAGACCAAACAACACATTCCATGTCTAAACACACCCCACCTACACATTTCCAAGAGAGTTATCAAGCCGTACCTAATATTGATGAAGTACTGATCAAATGGAAGGAGGAGAATCATTTGATTCTAGCTCAAGGACTACCTCCTCTTCCACATGTTTTCTCCACTTCACCCCTTCTCAAGGAAGAACCTATTCTGTAGGAGGTGAGTGAGGAGCAGAAGGTCTAATCTATAGTTCTTCAAGAGGCTGTCATGAGTGACAATGAAGAAAAAATCATCATCAATGCTCTTTGTGAAGACCTTATCAGCAATGGAGAGGATGCAGGTTTTGCATATATGTAGATGTTCCAACAATACAAGGAGGAACAAAAGCATGGTGAGCTCTCTTCCCCTCTGTTTGATGAACTTCCTTGTCATTTTGATGATGAGGTCGACTAAACTGAAGAGCCTGAGTTGGAGGAGGATCAAGAGAATATTTTTGAAAATCTAGAGGTCCTAATCAACAAAGAGGGAAAAGAGAGGTATATCTTCTTAGAGGAATGCCTTGAAGAAGAGAGCATTGAATAGAGATGCGATGTTCTGTGGGATGAGCAATCATTTTATGAGTCCATTTCAGACATCACCATAGTCACCCTTCTTCAAGAAGGCCAAAAGGAAGCAGAGGATGAATCTGATAGGATTTTCAATGAGGTAGAAGGAAATAAGTCAGACCATGATACATTGCAAAGGAGCTATACACATCAAATGGCTTATGGTGATGAGATGGCAGCCATTGATTTCTTAGTGAAGAGCACCAATATGAAGGATCAGTGTTCAAAAAGCTTTTAAGGACAATTAGAGTATATATATATGTCGAAAGCATGTTTAATTTTGACCCACTTAGATATCAGCCAACTCAAGTGGCAGGCAAGAGGAGCAGGTCACCAAATCTCTTTTTCATTCAGCTACTTGCCTAGCACCATAAGTCCCTTTATTAGGAAGGGGACTTAAGAAAATTTAACTTCAATTTAGGAGGGAGGTGAGAATAGTTGGTTAGCTATATATAGTATTTTGTTTTCAATTTCTTTTCTTTCTTTCCCTAAGTGTTGTTGCACAGGTAGTGTTTTTTAGCCTTGTGTGTTTCCCTTTGTGTGTGGGGTAAAAGGGCTTCATGTTTGATTCTCAAATCTTTTGGAGCTATCACTAACTCTTTCATAGTTACAATCTGACTCTATGTCCAATGGATTTTAAGGCAACTAGCTTCTAAGCATAGCAGGCATGCTTCCCCTGTGAGTCGCCAATTTGTTGACCAATTTTACCTAGTAGGTAAAACTTTGGTCACCTTCTTCCCCTACTATTTAATGCCAATTCATTTTTTGATTTTGCATAAGTCCAAGAATTTCTATGGACTCTACAGGTGCTTGGGTCAATCTCCAGGTTCTTTAACTTGGTTCATTTAGCTGAGTTCATGCAGAGTTTAATCGGCAAAGTTCAAATGGTTCAACAACTTCTAGTTTAATGAAGAGTTCATCACTTAGTTCAGATGCCTCAATTCAGTAATTGTTTGAACCATTGAATCATTTAACCAATTTTGGTTCAATGGCTTAGTTCAATGCACTTGGTTCAATCAGTTCAAGTTCAACGCTTGGTTTAAAGTGAGTGGTTCAATGTTTGGTTCCATCAGTTCAGTGCGTAATGGTTGAACTCTTAAACTATTGAACCATTTTTGGTTCAACAGCTTGGTTCAAGGGTATGCCCTTAGCAGAAGGGGAGTCTCGAAGTTCAAAGTACCCTTCTGAAGGGTAGGCACTTCAAGCAAAAGATCAGGTAAGTTCAGTTCAAAGTTCAAAGTTTAGAGTTCAATTTTGTTTGAATTTAACTAAGTCCCAAATTCCTTTAGACTTTTTGTCTGAAGGAATTCCTTCAGACAAAAAGTCTGAAGGAATTTACGCATAGCTTAAAACAAAAGCCAAGGGCAAACAAAATTTCCATGGACTTTTTGTCTGTGGGAAAATGTCCGCAGACAAAAGTCTGCAAAAAATACACAAAGCAAAGCGGCCTTGGAAAATTGTTTGCAGGAGCTCGGGGAAAATCACAATGCAAGCGAAGGAACCTGAAGGGTAGGTGTCCTTGTAGGGAACTCTCAGCTCAACTACAAGGGACATTTTCAAAGGGTGAAGGGTCATTTTCTCTTTGGGAAGAATCCTACAAAATATGCAAGGCAAAAGAGTGCCTGGGAAGGTGCTAAGGAAAAATGAAGCTGCAGAAGAAGCCATATAGACCCGATGACATTACGACAAGGATGATGACATCCTAGAGGACATCAATCTTAACAGAGCAAGTTAGCCATTGGTTTTCAAACTAATGATGGCCGTGTCAATGTCAAAGTTAACAAACAGAATGGCCATTTGTTTTCAACTAAGAGAGCGCTAGCCAAGGGCCCAGAATGTAGTGACCCACCGGAATGTTCACCCCAAGGGTTGAAGGAGCTAGAAGAGACAAGAAAGAGAAAAGGACAAAGCGATAGGCATATAATGAATAGGCAGTTAGTATAAGTGGAAAGAAGAAGTGCCAATTTGAGAAGTGACTCCAACAGGGGAAATAGTGGTTGCAATTGATCACTAAAGGATGTGAGTAGCCAGTCGTGTCCCCCTTTTTCTCCATTTCATATTTATGAGCAGATGAGCTACATAGGTGCCTTCAAGATGTAGCCTTAGTTAATGAGGAAAATTGTGTAGCCACGTCAAAGAACACTTGAAGTCAAAGCAAGGGTTAACACATCATTTACTTTTAGGCAGCCTACTCTTGCCAATGAAGGGATGCATGGGCCACTTGTAAAAAGGAGTGGCAAATGGGCCTCCTTTCTTCTCCTATATATGAAAGACTTGTCATTGTAAAAAAAATCTTCCACATTTTACAAGGTGTAGCCTTGATAAAATTTCCACCTAAATCAATAAATGCATTTTTTACCTCTTCTTGGATGGATATTATGTGTATGTCCTAAGTGTTAATTTTTGTTCAGTCATTATCTTTTGATGATCTCACAAGTTCAACACCAACACACCAATTATATACAAGGCACCATATTCTACAGCTGACAGGAGAAGAGCTCTATTTGGAAGTATAGAATAGAGGAAGTCACTTATAATATGTATTTCACAGCATCTTGGTGAGTCCCTGTTCTTGTGTTTTCATAAGAGCCTCCCTACTAGTTTCTTGTAGCCTGGTCCTTCTGCCAAGTGAGAAGTGTATTTATGCATTTGTCTAAATTTTAAGTGTGGATGTGTGAAGGTCAACTTATTTTGGTGCATCACCTCTTTAGAGTAGTTTTTTTGCTTGTATCTTTCTCCCTTTTCACCCCCCCATTATATCTATCTATATATATGTGTTTTGCACTTGCTGGAACAAACATGATGCATCAAAGGGAGCTAGCCCTTATCTAGAGACTCTCCCCTCTAGCTTCGCTAGTCCCACAGGCAAGAGGGGAGTTTCCATGTTACGAGTAGAAGGCAGGAGTTTGACTTCCTACCACTGGGTGCATTTTCCTACGTCAACATGAAGTATTACATGAAAATGATGTATTTTGTGCCATGAATATCCCCTATAAGTTTGGTGTATTGGTGTGTTTCTTATCTCATAATATAAACCTTCAAAAATGATTTAACTACATGGGATGTGCTAGGGGATGTCAAATTAAAGCCATAAGAAATAGCCATTTGGATTTGAAAATATTCAACAAGGTAAAAATTAATCATAGGGTTTCCAAGTGTCACAATATTGGAATGTTAGGATAAAATATCAACAACACATGGGTGATTTCACTAAGTCAATAAATTAAAGACCTTGGATCAAGGTTTATAGTGTGTATATTTATGTACAAATTGTGATCATTGATCTACATTGAAGAATGGGGTCAATAACTCAAGATATATCAATGACATGCATTCTATCATATAAACAAAGATCTAATGGTAAGCACAAGGTTAAAAGGTATGAGAATCTTGAGAATGAATGTGATGGTGCCAAGTGTCATGATCACAATCAATAGAAAGTAGATCAATGTCCCACATTTGATCATATAGATCAAAGATCAATATTTCACATTTAACCATGCATATATAAACCATTAGTGTAGATCAAATTCAATAATTTAATAATCCTAAATTTTTTTAAGGCCACCATATGGTGTAATAGTGTTAACTAGACTAAGATTGATATCAGGGTCCATAGAAAGCACATGAGATTGCCAAGTGTCATAATCTTGAATGTAGATCAAATATCAATGGTAGTGTTAAAATTAAAGGCCAAGAGACTCCCAAAGAGATTGACAAATCAAATTTGATTAAGTTTTAAGGGGCAGGAGATGAAGACACGTTTGATTTATAGTGGTCATATTTTAAAATGAAATAAATATCATGGCAAGGAGATGCCACATAGGTGGACATGTCAGATTGAAATATTTTTCCACCCAAACATGAAAATGTATAAATGTGAGATCAAAACATGATTTAGGTTACCAAAGGAAACCCTATATATTTGTATGCTTCTATTAAAGCTTAGTTATATGCAAAGGTCTTCCTAGTTAGGCTATGAAGTTTGTCTTGGGTTTTGAATTTATGTCTTGACCATGTTCAAGAGACTAAGTAGCCTATAGATCTTCATTGATTTTAATAATATATGAAAATCAATAAGGAGATTAGTTTTAATCTATATTGGACCTATGTTTAGGGTTTGGAGTAGGGACAAAGTTGTGATTGTGAAAGGAGTGCAAAAAGAGACACCAAATAATATAAAGAACATATGAAGATGAAGCATGGTGTTATAAGCTAATTAAGAAGATGGAGAGTTTGGAGGTTGATAAAGGCAAGTGGATCATTTAATGAAGTTTCAAAATTCTTTGGATACTTTCCCATTTTAATGGATCATGACTCAACATCCTTAACAAGATTTTGTCTCCAAGTGTATTTATAAGCCAATGAGAGGGCTTAAAGGCTATTTGGAGATAATGAAGGTTAAATTATTGAGGAAAGAGTGGTGTTAATCCATTAGAAGGTGGGTGGGAATCCATATAAGTGGTTGGGAATCATTTATTGATTTTGATCTCTCTCTCTCTCTCTCTCTCTCTCTCTCTCTCTCTCTCTCTCTCTCTCTCTCTCTCTCTCTCTCTCATTTCTTCCCATCTTTAAAAAAATAATTCTCATTTTGGAGAAAAAGAGGAGACCTGTATTTCATAAGAAAAAACCTTTTCAAAATTTGTATGAAAGACCTCTTGAAGAAATAAAGATAAATTTTCAACTATATCTTGCTTCTGAATTGTGTTTAGTAAGCTTGTGCATGATGGCATTATGAAGTGTTCTTTCATGCCCATTATCCTTTTCTCTTCACTATTTTTAGGTGTTTTCAATTTTTAAGTCTAAAATTGGGCTATTTATACCATTAATGGATGTTTAGTGTGAATCTTAGAATTCCTCTTTACTTCATTCAGGTTTTGGTGAGCCTAGTTTAGGAAATACTTATGCACACTAATTAGTTAGTGAGATTGTGTGAGCAAGGATTTTATTATGCTACATCAGTGTTTGTTTGCATGGTTTTGTGATTTTTCATTGAATTTCATGTATCTCATTTTTATCTCTCTTAGGTAACCTATACCCCATTTCTACCCCTTTTCCAAATAGAAGCATTAGTGTTGGTCATCTATTAAGAGTAAGTCAGCCTTCTCTAGAGGTTCAACCTCACTACAGGATACCCATATCTTGAGGTTGTTCTAATATTATGGCTGGGAGTGGGAGGGCCTAAATAACTCTCCCATAGTTGTGTGATCATATGCCATAATATTTTTTGACATGCCCAATGGGACTCCTTTCAAAGAGATTGGTTAAGTTTGATTTTGTTTTGATCAATTTATAAAGGTTATAGATTTCATATTTTAGTATCTAGGGATGCTGAAGAAAACTCAATGTTTTGGTGGTAGAGCAATAGGTATTTTTCATGCTAAAGGTGACTACAAGATCATCTTCTAAAGGTATTCCTTTTGATTTTTTTGAATTACCTTTAAACTCAGTAAAAAGGTTAATATTTTCTAATAATGATTAATACAAAGGACACTTTAGTCCTAAACCAATCCCTAAATCTACCTCTATAAGAATATCTTTCTTGGGTCCCTTCACTACCATGGTAGCCCCTAGATCTTTTCCTTTTGTGGCTTTCAATGGTCAGAGTCCTTTAGACCTCTAGCAATATGATCATATTGTAGTGGTAGTTCTCAAATGTGTTCCTTACTTCATGGGAGACCAATCTACAACCCCTTTTAAATGTCCTATAGATATAGCAAACTTTTTCAATATGCATGATATCACTGAAGAAAATGTGGCCATTAGGTTGTTGGCCATCTCTTTCAAGGGTAAAACCTTGAACTAGTATATAAACCTTACTACTAACTTCATCACATCATGATATCAGTTAGGTGATGCATTGTGTAAGATATTTGAGGATTAGAGTTACCACTTGTTGCTTGCCGAATAATTAACCACAATCAAAAGGGCTCCTCATGAGGTTATGCAACATTTCAATACCAAATTTTACAAGACATGAGATATGATTCAAATCTTTATTAGACCTAATCTAAATTATGATTTCCCTTACTATATGAAATATCTAAATAGTGATATTATATTAATGATTCAGTTTATCAGAGGAAACACACTACCAGATACTAATGAGGTGGTAATCAGAGCAAAGAATAGTCTAGTACAAGCTATAAATCTTACACCTAGGCCATCAAATGCCTTTATTTCCTAATATTCAACCACCTCCTATCATTATTCTTCCTTTTTCTACCATCCCACCTATGAAAATACTTGATTCCATACTTACACCAAAGTAGGAAGAGGTTCAAACTAGTCAACCTAGTGACTCCCAAGAAAAGAAGAATTTCCAAGAGCTTAAGAGCATGTTTCAATCCTTTGGAAATGAATTAGTGAATGTGAAGAGGTAGAAAAATCAGTTAAATAGACCTTATAAAGTTCCATATCAACCTCATTAGAAATTTTACCAAGCTAATAGGCCACCCTATAAAGGAAATTTCTAAGGACAAGTCCAAAAACAAGGCCAAGGATAGGGGAAGCCTAACTATGCTAGGAAAAATTATAATCCAAATGTTGCAAGTCACTCTAATACTTTGGTCCCTAATCATAATAAAATTTCTCAAGAAAGTGAGGTTACTATGCCTTGGAATTATCTTTTTGGTTAATCCATTATCCCAAACACTAAATTCAATTAGGCTTTCAATGATCAATGCCATCAGGGTACTAGCTATGGATACAATCAATCTCTTATGGCTCAGAACATAAAAGTACCTATTATGAGAAAACTAGAAGAGCCTCAACAATACCAAGGCTATAATGAAGGACCTAAGTAGTTTGGTGTTATACTGGTTAACTATCAGCATGAAGAGTGCTATGTATGTAATCAATAGGCTAGTTCTAGCCAAGCATACATTATAGTGGTAGCTAATACAAGGTTGAAAATAAGGAACATGGATGGTAACTAGGGAGCAATCAAAGAGTATCCTACTATTACTCCATTATTATAAAATCCAAAGAAGCATATTGATACTCTAAATATTTCAATAACTCAAAAGAATTAGAATCAAGGGATTGCCTTTGTACCCCAAAACATAAAAGTTAAAAGTATGATTGTGCCCCCTAAAGAATAAGAAAAAGTTGATGGTTTTCCCATCAATATTGTTAAATAGATGAAAATTTCCTATGTAGTGTGTCGACGTGATACATGCTTTCTATTCTTAGTCAGGTGGATATCCTTTAGGAGGGTTTGTCAAATATCAATGTTTCTAAGAAGCCACCAAGCAAGGAAAATGTAGTTCTCACCAATGCAATAAAGGTACCTAATGAAGGGAAATCAAATAAGGTTTTTAAACTCCCTCCCTTCTACATTTTAATAATCACTAGTGATTACTTGGTACATAAGTACATCATAGATAGTGGAACAAGTACCATAATGATGTTAAGGTCAATAGAAGATCAAATTGGTTTGAAGTATGAAACCCAATCTAAGGGAGTTTTATAGATTGATGAATCTTCTACCAAACCAACTAGTATTATCAAAGGTCTAAACTTAACCTTACATGATTTTTTGAGTGTTTAAGTGGCTCAAGATGTGTTGATTATAGATGTGCCTTCTTATTTTAAACTATGCTTATCTAGATACTTCACAATAAAAACTAGGGGTTATCTAGTAGAAGATTAGTCCTACATTGATTTTAGGATGAGGTATGGGAAAAAGGTGTTTATTAAAGATGAGCCTATTGCACAATTTCACATAGAGCCCTATGGGTCAGATAACCCAAACATAAATTGTACTATTCTTGATGAAGATGAACACCTAGTTGGTAAATAACTAGACACTCATCCTGGAGGCATACCTGATATGTTGTTGGATGAGTTATGGAGTGAAAATTATATATTTGATCCTTGGAAAGGTGTTTAAAAAAGAGACATCGGTGTCTGCTACTTGTATGATGAAATTGAATCCATGCCATCCCTCACTAGGACATAAGAAGATACTAGTAGTTTTTGGATGTTGTTCTTTGATGGCTCAAGGAGCAAACATGGGGTAGGTGTAATTGAAATTCTAATATCTCCCTTTAATGATAAGTAATTTTCTACTTTCAAATTCCAATTCAATTTTTCTTGTAATGTAGTTGAGTATGAGGGTCTTATGATAGGACCTAAGTTCCCCAAAGCTCTGACACAACTTGTCAAATTTAAGAGCACACATGATTACCATTATATAGGCAACTTACATATGTGGAAATAACCAGAAGAACAAATAACTATCAATGAGAAAACACATAGAATATGAGAGGCAACACACAATTGTATTCAACTCATTACAAAGGAAATTATAATAAAGAGCTCACACTCTTCTTCCACCTCTGTGAGGCTTCCTCCTCAAGGGCTCCCAGTAATCTTCCCACCTGAGTAATCTTCTCTCAATAGGTCACAACACACAGCTAACACAAGATGTTGTTCACCTCATTGTACTACCTATACAACTGAGTATGAAATGGTACTCCAAGTAGATCTCACCATGATCCTACTCCTTGATGTATTGTTGTCACCTTGGATCGTACTCCCCCACTAATCTCCTTTTGACCCTTGCATACACACACCCCTGCAGACCAACCTGATCTTACTTATCACATGTAGATCTCCACCATGATCCTGCAACACCCTACATATCAAACCTGATCTTACATACATGAGGAATCCTACTTGATTCCACCATGGGATGAACTCTCCACGTTCTACACTTGAGTTCTACAAGTTCTCCACTTAACAATACAGCCCATGAGTCTATTATATAGATCTCATACATATAATAATTAGACAAGTGACTCAAAGACTCGAACTAGTCTTTATCATGCAAACTCTCCATTCACTTAACTGACTATTCATCAACAATAGTTTTGGAACTACCATAGGTGACCGACGTTAGTCCTTGTCTTCCTAGAGGTGACCGATGTCGATCGATCCCTACTGATGTTGGTTTCCTTCTGTGTTGTCCCCTGACCGATGTCAGTTGTGGCTTGCTGATGCTGGCAACTGTCATGCTCAGAAACCTCCCAATTTACATTAAGGTGAAGCTTTTAGCTCCACACCCTAACAATCTCCCACTTGGAGATAAATAGCTGCACCTGTACCTAAACTAGTACTTTGTCTAATCTGCATCTTAGCTTATATTCCTCTTCAAGCTCCCACTTAAAGACAACCCACCACACACCTGTGGTGTTAATCCTATGCCTAAATTTCTTCATCCTCAACTTACCTTCTTCTGTCATTGCTATACTCCCACTCAAATAGAAACCCCTATGAGTAACTTGTAATCAACACACACTAACCAGATCTGGGCCATCTGTTAGTCAAACTCACTCTGAGAACATCCAACCTCACTCTGATACCAACTATTAGGAACCCCTCCAAGGAAATACAATTGATTAATTTTCTTATAAGCAATTAAACATGAAATTATACCAGAATGATTAAGTAACTAGAAACTTGAAACAACAAAGAATTTGAAAGACAATACACAATCTTGTATTAAATACTCTTAGAAGAAAATACAATAAGGAAGATGCCACTTCTTCTTCCACCTCAAAGGCTTGCCACACCTCAAGACCTTCTTCCCTCTCTCTCTTGCTCAACCACAACCAACTCAATAACCTGAGTTGTTATCCCCTCCTTGAATGCTTCAATTGATCTCCTTAACCTTACTTGCTTATAGATCTCCTTGACCTTGCTTCCTTACTTCAATGCTTTACATGCCTGCTTAATTACAATACATGCCTCAAGGGTCTTTAAATAGGATCCCATGCATACAAAAATAGACTTCTAATTACAATAATTAGACACGTAGCTCATGACTATAATTAGCCCTTTAATATGCAAGCACTCACTTCACTTAACTGACTATTCATCAACAGTAGTTTTGGAATTGCCACAGGCAACCGATGTCAGTCCCTATCTGTCTGGTGCTGATCGACATCAACCAACTCCCTATCAACACTAGTTGCCTTCTATATTCATCTTGACCAACGTCAGTTATCTTGCCAATGCTGGTACTTCTAGAACTTCAGCAACCTCCTCTTCTTCATCTGTATAGTTGAAGCTTTTAGCTCCACAGCCTAACAATCTCCCACTTGGAGATAAATAGCTACAACTGTACCTGTACTTATACACCATCTAGTTTGTTCCCTTGGCTCTATATCCCTCTTCAAGATCACTCTTGAATAGCAACCACCACAAACCCTATGATGCTATACTTGTGACTTATGCCAAAAGAATTTTGCTGCTCCCAAATTCTTCATGACATGCCTCTGAACTAACTTTACCCTTAGCTCAAAAACTCCCTATTTATGTAACCCTGTAACAAACAACACAATACAATAACAGGATAATGTAGCTAATATTATCCAACCTGGTAAAAAAAATACAATGGTCAAACCTCCATTGTCCTGCAGCCTACTCAAGACTATATGCCCTAGTCTTCTGTCTCACGTGTCCATCCACTCTCTTCTCTAACTTGGGAATCCATCCCTCATCTAGTGCTTTCTTCCAGCTGACAAATCCACCAACAAATACCTGTTTGGTTCTTCTCCAAGGACTCACACTCCTCATCCATGCCAAGCTCCCACTATTTTTGGATTCTACCTACATTGCCTCTTCACATCTTCTTAGTTCTTGACCATCAGTAAGCAATATAAAGAAGGTGAACAATGAATATGAGGTTCACTTACCCTTTCTGACCTCCATATGGGCATTTGAGGATCTGATACCATTTGATAGGACCTAAGTTCCCCAAAGCTCTGACACAACTTTTCAAATTTAAGAACACACATGATTACCATTGTATAAGCAATTTACATATGCAGAAATAACTAGAAGAACAAATAACTATCAATGAGAAAACAAACAGAATATGAGAGGCAACACACAATTGTATTCAACTCATTATAAAGGAAATTACAATAAAGAGATCACACTCTTCTTCCACCTCTGTGAGGCTTCCTCCTCAAGGGCTCCCAATAATCTTCCCACCTGAGTAATCTTCTCTCAATAGGTCATAACACATAGCTAACACAAGCTATTGTTCACCTCATTATACTACCTGTACAACCGAGTACGAACCGGTACTCCAAGTAGATCTCACCATGATCTTACTCCTTGATGTATTGTTGTCACCTTAGATCTTGCTCCCTCACTGATCTCCTTTTGACCCTCACATACACACACCTTTGTAGACAAACCTAATCTTACTTATCACATGCAGATCTCCACCATGATCCTACAACACCCTGCATATCAAGCCTGATCTTACATACATGAGGAATCCTACTTGATTCCACCATGGGAAGAACTCTCCAAGTTCTACACTTGAGTTATATAAGCTCTCCACTTAACAATACAGCCCATGAGTCTATTATATAGATCTCATGCATACAATAATTAGACAAGTGGCTCAAAGACTCGAACTAGTCTTTATCATGCAAACTCTCCATTCACTTAACTGACTGTTCATCAACAGTAGTTCTAGAACCACCACAAGTAACCGACATTGGTCCCTATCTTCCTAGAGGTGATCGACACTGGCTGATCCCTGCCGATGTCAATTTCCTTCTGTGCTATCCCCTGACCGACGTCGGTTGTGGCCTGCCGACGCCGGCGACTGTCATGCTCAGAAACCTCCCAATTTGCATTAAGGTGAATCTTTTAGCTCCACACCCTAACATAGATTATACTACTATTGATGAAGATGAATGCCTAGTTGGTAAATAACTAGACATTCATCCTGGAGATATACCTGATATGTTGTTGGATGAATTATGGAGTGAAAAATAGATATTTGATCCTTGGAAAGGTGTTGAAAAAAGAGACATGGGTGTCTACTACTTCTATGAGGAAAATGATTCCATGCCATCCCTCACTAGGACATAAGAAGATACTAATAGTTTTTGGATGTTGTTCTTTGATGGCGTAAGGAGCAAACATGGGGTAGGTGTAAGTGAAATTCTAATATCTCCCTTTAATGATAAGTAATTTTCTTCTTTCAAATTCCAATTCAATTTTTCTTGTAATGTAGTTGAGTATGAGGGTCTTATCCATGGCCTTTAGTGGGCTAATAAAAGGGGAATCAAGAAGTTACAAGTATATGTAGATAGTGATCTGATAGTGCATTAGGTCAAAAGATAAAACTACATAAAGAATCCCTTAATGAAATCTTATAACATAGAGTGTGGGATATACTTAAGGATTTTGAGGCCATAAACATCCAAGCAGTGCCAAGGAACCAAAACTAGCATGTTGATAGGTTGGTAGCTATGGGAGCTCATTTTGACATCTCAAATGAGTTGAAAAAGTCTAAAGGGTAGCCACATGTTAAATTGGTAGTAATACCATCAGTGCCAGACAATGAAGCTCATTGGAAGGTCTTCAACAGTGACAATTAAATTGCTTGTTTCTTGTAGTAGGAAGCAGAGTTTTCCTCAATAAACTAATGTAAATTCCAACATCAATATGAGGATCATATTGTTAAGCTGAGGTCTAACAAAATTCCTAAAAGTATGGTCATCCTTGAAGGTCTTTTTAATGAAGGAGATCATATAAGGAAAGAAAAGGCAATGATGTCAATAGATGAGGAAAATGATGAGGAAAACTATGAAAGAGTTCTTATCCTCAAATACAAACTCATCAAACTTGGAAAGGTAAGAACTAATGATAAAAATCATTCTTTCATTGAAATTTGTATATAATATTCAAACATCTTTACTTGGAAATATAGTGATCTAAGAGACATTGATCCCAAGCTAGCCCAAAACACTATAGAATTGTAATCTAATGCCAAGACTGTCAAGAAGAAGTAGAGGCCTATCAACCCTAGAATTAAAGAGATAATGAGGAAAGAATTGATTAAATTTGATGAATCTAATATCATCTTTTCCATCAATCACTCCTCATGGTTAGCCAACCTAGTACCTATGAGGAATAAGAATGGGAACATATGATTATGTGCTAACTTAAGATATTTGAATAGGGTCTCTTTGAAGGATCATTACCCCTTGCCATTCATGGAGAAATTCCTTAAAATAGTTTCTAGCTCAAAACACTTCTCTCTTATATATGGGTACTTAGGATATAACTAGGTGATGGTAAGAGAAGAAAACCAATACAAGACTACCTTTATGACAAAGTGGGGAACATATGCTTATTAAAAGATGCCTTTTATCTTGTCAAACACTAGGGATACATTACAAAGAGCCATGGATATGGATTTTTAAGGCTTATTAAATTAGATGATATTGGTCTACTTGGATGACATAATATTTTTCTCCAAGAAGGCTAGTGAGCACTTAGACCACCTAAGATTAATCTTTGAGAGATGTAGAGAATATGGGATTTCATTAAATCCCAAAAAATGTGTGTTTGTTGTCCATGAGGGAAAAATATTTGGCCATATTATATAAAAGTATGGAATATATATTGACCCTAATAAAATAATTTTCATCTTGGCATTATCCTTACCCAACCACAATAAGGGACTCTAGAGTTTCCTTGGGAAAATAAACTTTATGAGAAGGTTTATACCTAGTTTTACCAACTTGGTCAAACCTATCACTACCATGATGAAGAAGAACTGTGTTATCTTGGTTAAGTAAAGGTAAAGTAGAATTTGAGGCTATCAAGAAAAGTACCCACACTCATGAATCCTAATTTTTCTAGGGATTTCATATTGTATGTCTTTTCCAATATTGATAATATATCAATTATGATAATGAAAAAGAATGGTGAAGGACTTGACTAGGAAATTGCATTTTTTCAACCAAGTGTTTTAGGGGTATGAGGTAAGGTATAATTTTGTATAAAAACAAGTCTTTGATACATTAATAAGCTTTAAAATGTTCATAGTAATACTCTCCAATAGAAATATTTATCTTATGGTGTCTCATCCTAGAGTGAGGGACTTCCTTCTTAACAAAGACTTGAATGAGAAGAAGGTTGTTTGGATTACTAAGGTCATGGAATATGACATGGAGATCAAGGTCACTAAGTTAGTAAGAGGAAAAGGATTATGTGAGGATATGGTTGATGAACTTTAGGAAGATAAATAGGTTACCTTGGTGACACAAGACAACTCACAAACAAATGCACCTCCACCTCACACTAATTGGCTTTAGGATATGACATATTTCTTGGTTATAGGTTAGTTACCTCAAGGTATGGATAGGGAAAAGATAAGGTATTTTATACTTTATTCCATACCTTTTGCATTGGTTGATGGGGCTCTATTCAGAAAAGACCTCAATGGGGTGACTCTAAGATGCATAGTTAAGGACCAGGTGACAAGGCTTTTAGAATAATTCCATGATGAGCCTATAGGAGGCCATTTTTATCCAAGGACTATAGAAATGAAACTAATGAGAGATATTTATTATTATCCCAACCTCTTCAAGGATGGATATGTATGGATGATAAATGCCAGAAGTGTGCTCTCTTTGTAGGCAAGCAAAGATTGGTGGCCCTTCTTCTCAACCCAATCTAGGTGGAACAATTGTTTATAAAGTGGGGTTTGGACTTGATTGGAATGATTAATGCAACTTTTAGTGGAGGAAACAAATGGGTACTCACTAATAATAACTACTTAATTAGGTGTGTGGAAGGAATTTCCTTGAAAGAAGCTAATGAAATAGTAGTGTTGGACTTTTATGATAACATAGTAATGAAGTTTGGTGTACTAGTGAAAATAATTTTAGATAATGACTTAAAATTTATTGTCATAAAGATAAGTGAATGGGAAATTTAGTTAGGAATATACCTTAGTACATGTTTAAATTACTACCCCCAAGGTAATGGAGTAGAAGAGTCAACAAATAAAAACTTGATAAAGATCATCAAGAGGACTATGGAAGAAATTTAAAGAGTATGGCACACAAAATTAAGGACAACGTTATGGGCTGATAGAGTGACTCCCAAATTTTCAATTAGAAACTCACCCCTTACCCTTAAATGTGGCAAGTAGGACAAATTTCCCACCTCTCTTGAGTTAGCTACCTTTGAGTTATCCCATCAGCTTGAATTGATGTAGAGTGAACCTATGAGTGTGAGGATGGTAGAGGTCATGGAGCTTAAATAAATAAGGGACCTTGCAATGAAGACACTAAAGTCACACCAAGATAAAATCAATAAAACCTATAACAAGAGAGACATAGAAAACAACTTCAAATAAGGGGATTTAGTCTTCAAGTGGGATTCAAATAAGGCCAATCCAAGCAACCATACCATGTTTCATAGGTTTTGGAGTGTCCCTTAATTTATCCACAGATGCAAACAACATAACACTTTTCAACCTACCCAGTTGGATGGATAGGTATTACCCATCCCAATCAATGGGATTAATTTAAATCCTTAATATTAGAAGACTTTTCAGCCATTATAAATGATAGAGTAGTTTTTCATGTTTTCCTCTAAGTGCCTTGTGCACATCTTTTTTAATTATGTGTTTCCCTTCCTTAGGTGACTTTGGCACAAGGTTGGTTTTGTTTCTTATTATCCTTATTGATTCAAGAAGAGGTTTTCATAAGGAGACAACCTTGTATCATCTTCATATTAATTGGGAATAAAATACTTGTGACCCTATATGCCTAATGGATCAAATAAGGCAACTAATATTTTGCATAATAGGCATGCAATCCCAAGAGGTTACTATCAATGTTAGCCAAAATTTTCCTACATATAAAAATTTTACTTGGATTGATTAGGCCACTCTTTTTAACCCTTTATCAACCTTATACCCCCATGACTAGTCCCTTTTGACTGTCTTAGCACATCATGTAGAAATAAATATATCACTTTGGTTGTGTATTTGATAAGTGTACTTGGGAAGTAAACCAAAGTTGAAGGATTAAATTAAAATTATGTATTTTATTCCATGAATATCCTTGACAAGTGTAGTGTTTTGGTGTATTTTTTTATCTCAAAATATAAGCCTTTGAAAATGATCTAGTAGTGTGAGATGTGACATGGGAAATCAAATTAAAGCCACAAGAAATAGCCATTTAGATTAAAAAATCTTTAACAAGGTAGGAATTATTTATAGGGATGCCAAGTGTCACAATCTTAGAAAACTAAGATCAAAGATCAATGGCACATAGGTGATCTGACTAAGTCAATAAGTCAAATACCCTAGATAAATACTGATGGTGTGTATATTTATGTACAAAATATAATTGATGATCAACATTGAAGATTGGGGTCAGTAAGTCAAGATAGATCAATGATGTGTATTCAATCATAAAAATAGATATCTAATGGCAAAAATGAGTTTAAAATGTCAAAGGATCCTGAAAGTGAATGCAAAATTTCTAAGTGTCATGATCATGGTGAATATAAAGTAGATCAATAGCCCACATTCAATCATGAAGATAAAATATGAACAACATAACTTCAACCATGCAAAAATAGATTGACAGTGCAGATCAAAGTCAATAAATCAATAAGCCTAGATTGCATGTAAGGCCACCATATGGCATAAGAGTGTTAGTTATATTGATACTGATAACAGGGTCCATATAAATCATGCAAGGATTCTAGGTGTTAGAATATTGAATGTAGATCAAAGACCAATGGTAACATTGAAAGTCAAGGCTAGGAGACTCTCAAGGAAATAGACAGAGAAAATTTTATCAAGTTCTAAGGGGAATGAGATGAAGACATGTGTCTAATTTGAAATGGTCATATTTTAAAATTAAATATATGTCATGGTAAAGAGATGACACATAGGTGGAAATGTTAGATTGAAATATTTAACCACCCAAGCATGAAAATGTATAAATGTAAGATCAAAACATGATCTAGGTTACCAAATCAAACCTTGAAAATTCATATGCTACCATTAAAGCTCAGTTCTATGCAAAGGTCTACCCAGTCAGGTTAAGAACTCTATCTTGGGTTTTGAATTTATGTCTTAATCATGATAAAAAGACTAAGTATCTTATGGGTCTTCATTGATATTATTACTATATGAAAACAAATAACGGGATTGATTTTCATCTATATTGGACCTATGTTTATGGTTTAGAGTAGGGACAAAGTTGTGATTGTGAAAGGAGTGTTATAAGAGACAATAGATAACATAAAGAATATATCAAGATGAAGCATGGTGATATAATATCATTAAGAAGATGGAGAGTTTGGAGGTTGATAAAGGCAAGTAGAGTGTTCGATGAAGTTTAAAAATTCTTTAGAGACTTTTCCATTTTAATGGATCATTACTCAGAATGATCAATAAGTTCTTGTCTCCTAATGTGTTTCTAAACCAATGAGAGGGCTTGAAGGATATTTGGAGATAATGAAGGTTAAATTATTGAAGCATGATTGGTGACAATTGATCAAAAGGTGGTTGGGACTCCATAAAACTGGTTGGGCCTCATTTACTGATTTTGGTTTGCTCACTTCTCTCTCTCTGTTCCCCTCTTCTACTATATCTCCCATTTATCCCCAATTTTTAATAAAATAATTCTAATTTTAGATAAAAAGAGGAGACTCATTTGATAATAAAAAACCTTGTTAAAATTTATATGAAATACCTCTTGAAGCAAAAAAGATAATTTTTCACCTATATCTTGCCTCTAGATTATGTTTAGTAAGCCTGTGCATGATGGCATTGTGAAGAAGTGCTCTTGCATGCCCATTATCCTTCTTTATTACATATTTATAGATATTTTAAGGTTAGTTTTAGGTCTGAACTTGATTTATTTCTCCCATTAATAGATGCTTGGTGTGAATCTTAGAATTCCTCTTTGCTTAATTTAGGGTTTGGTGATCCTATTATATGAAATACTTATGCACACTAGCTAGTTTATGAGATTGTGTAAGTAAGGATTGACTTTTTATACATAATTTTATTTTCATTCTTATGTGAGTTTTCATTTAATTTTTTCCATCACCTTTTTATCTCTCTTAGTTACCCTCTACCCATGTTCTACCCCTTTTCCAAGTAGAAGAATTAGTTTAGGTGATTTACTAAGAATAATATAGCCTTCTCTAGAGGTTCAAACTCAATACAGGATACCCAAAACCTAAGGTTGTTCCAATATTATGGGTAGGAGTGGGAGGGATTGAATAAATCTCCCATATGGGTGAAATTCTACACCATAATAATCCCATTTCTAACACTCCTTCAACCTCTTTACCCATCACTAAAGATACTTAACCTTCTACTAACACTTCCTTAAATTTATCTCAAACCAAACCAACATCAACTACCCCATCCTCTCAAGATAATAAACAAACTTTTCTTCCAATTATACTTCCGACATCTAATCAACATAAATTCACATGCACTTAAGCTCCTCCTTCTAAGGAACTCCTTTAACACTATACAACTATCTCCAATAGTCCCCTTATGGGTTATGATGAAAGGGATCCTATCATGGAACTTAATAATATCCAATCTCAAATACCATTTATCTAACTTATGTGGACTTCTCCATGTCATCACAATCATCTTATGCAACTCTTATTTGAAAGTAACATCCCTCATCCTCCCCTAGCAGGACATGAAGCCACCTTATCTATACTACAAGATATCAATTTATATTAATATAAAGAGATGTCCTTACACATTGATTAAATAATTAACACTTATCTTTCCCCTATATTCCTCATTACTTCTATGATTCTTGATGAGATTTTGCTTCATGTGAATGATCATCCCCTTTGATCAGCATCTAAATTGGTGATATCTAATTCAATTGTGCCTTGATTGATGAGGGTTTACACACTTGTGCTTCCTCTCTCTATTTTATTAAAACCCTTGGATATTACAAATGTAATATTAAGTCCACATGTAGCACATGTCAAGGCTACAATTAAAGGCAAATGCCTCACTTAGTTTGTGTGTGGCTTCTTATCACCATTCCACATATCATTATTTGAGTGAAGGTTATGATGTTTAACTTTCCTCTATCTTATAACATTTTCCTTGGTAGATTATGAACTCATTGCATGAGAACATTTGCCTCTTCCACCTCCCAATGTATCAAATTCCCTTACAATGATGCAATATATAGGATTCAATGTGACACTAACCCTTGGAATTTTGAATAGTTCTAAGACTATGGTGTCTTCAATTTTACAGCCTTTGAACCTTTTCCAAGTTTTCTATTCCACAAATCTTAATGATTTAACTTTGTTATCAACTCTATGTAATGTTTTCCATGATCATCCCAAAATCATTGGGAATATACCACCTAACCTCTTATATTCATATGATGATGAGCCTAATAAGATCAATCTCAAGATAATTTTTTTTATCTCTCTTCACCTCATTTATCATCTTCCACCTTCTCTAAATTTGTGTTCCCATCAACCACCTAGTGATGATATACCCATTGTCTTAACTAAGACTCCACATTCCATTCATCACACCATATCTACTATCAAGGTCATCCCTACCTATGCCATTGATATTCATACACCTGACTATGATGATGGTTATACCTTAGATGATCCATTTTAAGGAGGTCTTGTTTAGGCTCAAGATGTTGAAATCATTTTTTATCATTCTTCTTTGCTTCAATCTTTTCATCAATGTTATCACATTTCATCCTATATAATTTTTTTCCTCTTATTTATAGGATAAAGATGGTGTGAAAACCTCAAATTTTTTAAGAACCTCATGGGATCATGCTTATGGACCATGCTATAATACCTCCCTATTACTTTGGTAGATACCAATATCCATATATCTAACTTTCCCCTGAAATGCTTGTGACTTTCCTTCAGCCTTTCATGTATCCTACCCCTCACTCAGCTAATCCCATTTTGGATCCTATTCCCACTCTTTATACATCTATCTCTTCTTGTTTCTCATCTTATTTCTCCTTCAGTCAAGCCTCATCTAGTTTTTCCACTAGCCCCACCTCCCCTTGGTGATGGCTTGCTCCCTTTACCATAGCTTGCCCCTTTGCCCGCCAAATGGGTTGATCAACCATATTGTGATATTCATAAAGTTATTTGTCATTGGAATAAAGAATATTAATTACACCAACATTAATTGAATTATATTTCCACTCCCTCTATTAGTAAACCTATAAATTCTACTAACAATCACATATGTTACTTACATGACATAGATAATCACTTCTCCACACATTGTCATAAGCTATGAAAATAAATAGATACCTTGTGTCCCACTATTCCTTAGCCCAAAAGTATTACCTAAATATATTCCCAAATATGGAGAGGTATATTATTTATGGATCTAATGTGGTATTAATCACACTACTTATTGCCTCATCCTTTAGAAAAATCACAAGGATCACCTCATGACCATTCATGCCTACTACTATTCCTCCCATAGGTTTCCCTAACAAGAAGACTCCCCCTTATTTCCTATGTCTCCTCCACTTATTTTATTTTATCCACCTAAATTTTCTCCACTTGTGACTCCTTCACCCATGGATTCTCCTTCACTTGTGGCCCATTATCCATCAGTGACCCCTTTATCTCCTGCTAAGTCCACTCCTATTCTTTTTCCTTAGCATCCCCTACATGATATTCCTCATCATCATGATCCTTCAAGAATTCCTAAATTTTCTATCAAGGAGATTCAACATGAAGTATTTTCTCATATTTATTTGAAGATCTATAAGACCCTTGTTGTAGTTCAAATTTAGATTCATCAAAACTTATCAGATGTTATGGATAATGTGTGTGGAAAAATATACCAATATTTATGAACACAACATGATGTTATTTCATTTATTTCTTCATTTGGATTGGATGTGCACTCCAAATTTACATTTATCTATCTTATATCATTTGACATTATGTCAAATTCTTATTTCTCTTACATGATTACTTATGTTTCACACTACATGTTGCCTATGGTGTAACTTTATTCCTTATGTTATCTTATGGAGTCATTTTCATGATTACATACTTTTTTTCCATGAATTCCTTTTCTATGGATATCTTATTCTTTCTCATGATTTGTTGATACCTTATCTCTATAAACATAGATAATTGTTATTGTGACTTGGTTATACAAACCTTCCTCCCCTTATTCATTCCTTCTTTACCATGTAATCAGTTAAAAAAAAGTTATTTCATTATAATCTCCTTTTATTAGTCCATATTGTATCTCTATTTACTCCCATTATTTACCTTTAAAAACTAATCATACACATAGTTGAAACTAATAACATACTGGTTCATAGGTAAGCCTAAGTTTTTAATTCAATCATGTATTTAGATACTTAGATTCATTTAGAAAAAGTCTAAATTTCATTTATGTGTATCAATTTATCTCTCATGATTGGTCATTCTAAGTCTATATGGAGGAGTAATATTAAAATCCATAAAAACCCAAAATCCAAATCATTTTAATAAAAATAAATGATACAAAAGGAAACATCAAAAATTTTAAAAGTCAAATTGAAATAAAAGATGTGATTCTAAGAACATCTCCTTTTTATAATCAAAGATAAAACTCCATATTTGGCCTCATGATAGAGTCAAAGTTTATTGGGGTATAGTAGGTTAGTAGATTGGAAAAGAATAATATAAAAATCTTTTAGTGGTGCCTACTTTCTCATGCAAGTACCCAATCTTCACAGTATACTGATGACTCTATAAGAGGTCCTGAGGAATAGAGAACACATTATTGGAAGGTAGGTCCATTTTACTTTTATTTTTCAAAACAACCAACATGATCTCATATTAGTACCTAACTTATCTCCTTACATGGATTTATGATTATAGTGAACATGTATACTTTATATGATGATGGTCATTAGTCACTTAGTGTCTTTCTATGTCCTTAGTGTGCCTTCTCTTTCCTAAGGTATTCTCATAATATGGCAACATTTTGATTTTTACATTCCTTATTTATTTCCCTAAAATCCTAATATTTCTCATTAATAAATATTATTTTGTTCACTAATCAATCCCCCTAAGTATCCATTTTTGAGTTTCAATGTAAGTCCTTAGATAAGACCAAGCCTTCCTTACAAATTACCAAATTTTCACATTACCATTTCTAACATGCCCTTTTAACATATTATTCCTATCATTTCCACCTCATTGGTATTCCCTTTGTGAGTTTTAGTGTAAGACCATGGACAGAACCTAGCCTTCCTCATAAAATTTTCTAATACCTAAGTCATAATAAAATTACGTGTGTCAAATTTGACATAAATCAGGATTGATTATGAGTTACAAGTCATTGACATGCTTCCCACCTTGATATAGTATGTTTTATTCTTATTTTATTAATCTTTCACTTTTATCTTCTTATTTTCCAATTTCATGTAAGAATGCAACCTTTTTTCTTAGGTTTTTCATACTTCCCAACTTTAATTAGTGTGATAAATTAAAGTTCATTTTGTTAATTTTGTTTCTCTTTTATACTTCCCAACTTGGTTTAGTATGATTGATTTAATTAATTGTTTTTATTTTTATACCATTTGTATTTCACTTTATTTCCATATTATTACATTAGTTTCATACTTCCCAACATGATATAGTGTGATTTTACTTGTTATAATTTGGTGGCAATATTTTTCATGGTTTAAAAAAATTGTTCTCTTATTTACCACTTTTTGGTTTGTTATACTTTTTCATTTTTTGTTATTACACATTTTACATCATGACATAATGTGTAGTACAATTTTTTGATTAATTATACTTTTACAAGTTCATTTATCCTATTTCTTTTTAATTATGCATGTGTATTACATAATGCTAGAAAAGAAAACACTCCACATATATTTCCCATAACATATACAATAGAAGCAAAATACATGTGCTAGAAAGAAATATATCCATGCATCAAAAACCACAAAAAAATATAACTCATGAGATCAAATAAAACTATCAAAATAATATCTCTTTATATATCATGTGTTTTATACAATGGTAGAAAATAAAATACAAAAATACATCACTCAAGGTCTATGGATGGGATCCATAATTCCTATCTTGTGGCATAGCCAATTTTCCCATAGATGCCTTATAATGTCTCCTCTACATGGTGAACTATAATGAGTCCATCCAATATCTCAACCCTACTACCTATCCGTATAGGTTCGTTATTTGGCCTTATACATATCCCAACTGGATCATGGTATCCATGTGTTTGGCTTTATCCTAAGCTAGGTCATTCTAGGCCTATGCCTCTCTTGATCCCAAACTTATCAATGGATAAAACACATACCCACATGTTTGTAGCTACCTCATGGCCTCCCCCACTAGTCTAAACTAGCCTACTTGAGCTAGGGTAGATATTACCCTAGGATCATCTAGCATGGTGGGGTTCTATGGTACCAACACCTCATCCAAAATGTCATGGTGCACTATCATGATTAGGGATCCCCATATGATCTTATTTATCATAAGATCTATAAAAAAACTAGATATATATTAGATCACATATACATCTCAAAATATATCTATCTACCTCTAATCACATATAATTAGTATTCTTTATTAAAAACTAAAATTTATAATGTTTATTACCAGTCCCAACATCACCAACCATCATCTCTATATTTGTTCATCCACCTAGCATGTTCTTTCCATCTCCTCATCCCCTAAGCACCTTGTTTGAGGCTCACCTCCATATCAAGGAAAATCTAGGAGTCATCAATCATGTACACCATAAACCTCTCCTCAAAGGTGACTCTATCAACCAGATCTATCTTGGATTGATTATTGAATCATCTTATGTGACTGCCTTCATTGTGCTTGATATTGTAAAAAGGCCTTCATTTGTGGTTTGTCTAAGTGGTCTTTACTCCTCCTACTATTGTTCTTAATGTGGTACCTACTTCACCACTACATCAACATCCATGCCCTATCCTCTTCTAAATACTGTCTATTATGATCAACCAGTCTATGGTCTCGTAAACCATGACCTAATCATTTGTCTATCGATTGGTACTCTTTCTCATCTCCCCCTTGGATCTCTAACATGCCATTCCAAAAACACAAGCACTACTAGAGGATCTACTAGGTGTGGTAGTTTAAACTACCCTATCAAGAATGCCACTTGTTGTGGCTCTACCCACTAGGTATAGTGGCTTGTGATATGCACTTGAGCTATCCCTAGTGCTATGATCACCCAATTGGGCTAACTAATAGTAATATGTGTGTATGACTACCAAACAATCTCCCCTCATGTGATCATATATAGTGTTAGAATGAGGGACATGGCCCATCTACCTAGTAGAACCTCCATCTATTCACTTGAGGTAGCCTCTCATCGACCATATAGGCCAACCCAACTGGTCAATATATCAAAAAGCTATCATATATCCATACATTAAGAAAAAATGCTCATCTCATGGTATTATACCATTTGGAAAACATCCCATACATATCATGTATGAGTTGGACCTAGATGATAGACACAAAATAATAGAGCACCCCTTGATCCAAAATGGATTAGCACAAAGCTATTACATATAATGGTACCTTGTCATCCAACTTGTGACACAACACTCATGCAATCATAAGTCCAATCATAGACTTATATTTTCCATAATATGTGTAATATGCACTTCAAATAAACTAACCATTATCCCTAGGTGTATCATATCAAATCACATCACCCACTTGGCTAGTGCTCACATCTCCTCTAGATCATCTATTGTCCTTGTGATCATTAGTGTCCCTCTTATAGATAGTCTAGTAAATGCATGGACATCCTCTAGTGTCATACCCACCTCCATGGTATCCACATACACCATCCATAAAAATGTGTTGGTTAATTATTCTCATTCTCTAAGGAACATGACAATAAGACCAACACTCAGTGAGATGTGCCTCATTTCCATGATACCTCCCAGACCTATTGCAATTAATATCACTTTGTCTATATCTATAAAATTCTCTAGAAATTTTGGTAACCATGATGCATCGATTCATCACCAATATCTCATGTCTCTAAAAAATATCAAATAACAAAGGATGTATTAGATCTCCTTGTCATTTATAATTAAAATACATTCTTAAAATTTTCAACTAATTGAGTAGGTTTGATATAGTTTGTTCATTTTTTTATTTAATTTACCTATTAACTACTAAGTCATCCCTATACTTCATCAATGGTACTAAATCAATCCTATCAAATTTATACTAGATCAGCCTCTATAGTACTAAGTCATCCATCCTTTGTTTTACATTACTAAGATTGCCTCCTTTCTACCTTATAGTGTTACATCGACCACTTCATAAAAAATTAAGTTATCCCACTACTAAGAAGTTGGCCCCATTCCTTAACCAAATAAATTGGCCTACTTCTACATAGTCAGTCTATTGATATTATTGCCTTTTGTAGACTAATTCAATGTGGTCAACTCTATTTGTCCATAGTGAATAATTTTTGACCAATTTCCATAAATTCCTTGAGCATTTATTAGTCTGACTCCTTCCTACCCAATACCCCATTTGACCCCTAGTGCACCTAAAAATTTACTAGGTTTCATTATAGTACCTATATTTTGCTTACCAGTCAATTTTATATAATTCACTCAATTTCAAATAAAAATAACAATTTTTTTAAAATTTTTAGTTGTTTACCTATGTTTCACTCAATGTGGCCATTATTCATCCTCCATGTCTTAGTTGTCATCTCCACACCATCCTAGTTCACTAGTTTGTCATTAGGTCTATAAGAGATCTATTTTCTTAAAATATTAAAAATACCAAAATAATTATTTTTCACCCTATTTATTCACTATTCATATTTATTTACCCTTCAAATATTTCCTATCAAATTTATTTTTTTGATCATATATTTATCTCTATTTAGTATTTTTCCAAACTATAAAATTTTCTATAATCCTAAAATTGTAGATAATCTTTTCAATTTTATGTCTATATTGTAAAAAATATATTTTTTGCTAATCTATATAGGTTTACCTAATGTTCCCTACATTAGATGCCTTCAAATTTATTGTATCTCCTTATTTAACTACATCACGAAGGTAACTAAAGGTATGTGATTTTCAAAAAAGTTCTTTCATTTATCTTATTTTATCCTTAGTGCACTTTATTTAGCTTCAACATTATGCCTCACTATGTTTTATTCTTGAAGCACCATCTCGTGTTACACCTATGTGACACATCATGAGCTTCGAGTGAGGAATATGTTTACACGTAAAACATAAAACTTTATCATTTATTTATTCTATCTCGAAGTAACATATTGAGTCTCTATCTCTTTGAGTGCATGCCTTAAGGGGTGAATTGAGAAAGGGGTGGGTAGACCATTGATGCTTTATAGGATTGTTGTCCCTTATTTTCACTTGTTATCTACATAACCATATCCTAAAAAATTCCCTTAATCTTTGCCTCCTATTTTCACCGTCCTCTACTCATTTTCTACATTTATTAGCCCTTCCCTAACCTAAAACCCTTTGATATGGTTTGCATTACATTTTCAACCCCATCCACCTTATATTTAAAATAATAAAACTTATTAAGGTCTAGGTTGGCCCCTAGTCAACCTAATATGTGACCTAATTTATTTTTATCAATAATGATACTAGGTTGGCCTTACCGACCTAAACTTTTAGAAAGGATTGGGGTTAGATCTACCTATATAAATGCATCCATTTCATCATTTCTAAGATAAGAGAATAATAAGTAAGATATATTATGTATCTACTTATGCACCATTATACTTGAGGAGAAATATTAGGTTTTCATAATTTCTTTGGGGATATGGATCTTGTCTTATGGAGAAGTCTTTTAGATGCACTATTAGGTTATGTATCCTAGAGCTGATTTTTCCTTAATATCCTTACATACCATAATAACCTCTTGTAAAGCACCTTGGCTATGGAAGAGATTGAGGCTCATTGAGTTTGTCTTCAAATATAAGTATTCCTAATGTTGTCCTCCTTTGTAAGAGTACATAGATATACATATTTACTTCTCGTCCATGTATTATGATTTTATATACATTGACATGAGTATATGTATTATATACATGTTTACTTTTCATGTTTACTACCCCCACTTTGTACCATAAGCTTTGGTGAGCACTAGATTAGATTTTGATTACTTATTAATTTAGTAAATATGAAAACATAGGACCTATTTAGGGTTATTATATAGTTTTGATTGATTGAAGGCTTTAATACCCTCTCTAGTGATATTATTATGCTAAGAGATCCCTTGGCTAGGTTTAATAGATCCATATTAGTAATGACTTTGAATATCTAATGTATCCACAATTGAAAGTATAAGTAAGATTTATCATCTTCAATATAGGATTGATTTATATATTTTTTACATTTCTCATTGCATACACTATGAGCCTTTGATAGACAACAAGGCCCAAAATGTCCTCCATAAGACAAAAAAATCACATATTGAAAAATATGAAGTTTTAGGTCCTAAAACTAATACCATGTGGAAGGGGATGAAAAATTAAGGGGGGAGGGTGTGAGGTTTTGGTTCCCCTACATTTGAGATATTAGATCTGTGAAATCGAGGGTACAAAATCAAGTAACTAGGTTACAAAATAGGTCAATGCATATCTGAGGAGAAAGGGATCATAACTAGAAAAATATGTAGTCTTAGATCTCAAAACTCATAATATGTGGAAGAGTATGAAAAAAATGAAGGGGTTCATTTTTGGGGTACCCTTCCTCTGGGTCTCTGGTTCTCCACATTTGAGGTCCTAAAAAAGTATATTAATAGTTAATAATTTTGGTTTTATATTTCTCTTTCAAACTAAACTTAATAAAATGTAAGGTTATATATATATATATATATATATATATATATATATATATAGCTTATGGTGTTTAGTCATATAATCATTGTGGCCTGGAAAAATAGCCAATGTCTTACTATACACCAGGATTTAAAGCATTACCATCGATAGTTTAACCTATCATAGTGCTCACATGTCTTGATTACCAATAACTACATGGATAACAACCTGAAATATATAAATCAACCCACCCCTAAGGGATTTACACAAATAAATCATAGTCACATGGGTAACCACTGATTTATTTTTTATAGTTTCCCTATGTGAGGGGTATAATTCCCTCTTGGAAGGTGTGTATTTTAAGAAACTATTGTATAAGTGTATTTTTTGTAAACAATCATAACTTTCAATCCATTAAACCAAAAATTAAAAAATGAATGGCATCATTATTATAAAATCAAAGTTTCATAGTAAAATTATTTTTGACCTTTTGATGCAGTAACCTAAAAAATAATTAGATGAATGAAGGTGATTTATTAAGGGGGTATAAGGTATTTTGGAGTATAAACTTGAATAAATAATATATACTCACTTATAACTCCAAAAAATATTATAAAAAATTAAATTAAATATCTAATTACCAATAATTTATAGTACAATAAAAATTGGGTGAAATTGGAATGTTTTTAAGTGATTAAAAATTATATAAATGCATTTAGCCTTATTAGGCTTCACAAAAAACAATGAATTTAATCATTTTTATGAAAGAGAATGATTTTAATTTCAACCAAATGCAAAATTACAAAGATTACATTTCCATTATAGAATGTAAAATTTTAATTTAGAACATAAAATAATCATTTCATTATTTTTACAACCAATATACTCAATGGGAAGAGTAATCCATTTTAAATAAATATAATAACATACCACTTAAATTTATAATATAATTTCTTTATAAATAAATACAAAGTATTGAGTAGTTGGTATTCATAAAGACTCCATACACAACCCTAAGACCAATCAAAGGAGGTATTATCTCCCATATTATTCCAATTATCATGAGGATACCCTAGGTACCCCTAAGCTTAATAATCTTAGATCTAGGCATCATCACATAATGGCTCAAGATGGACAAGTTCTTAAGATAAGGTTTATATGGTCACAAAATTAGGTGTGAAAGACTCACTAAGAAATACATATAAGAGGTTATGAGTAAAAATTCATAAAATATAATTCCTTTCCTCAAAATTAACATAAAATGAAATAAAAAACCATTTATAATTATAATATATCATAAGGTATCCATAAATTTTTGACACAAATAGGCTTGTTGAATGAGAAGAATAAAGTGAAGAATTTCTCACCCTTGTTCTAACATCTCATGGCCATGGGAGGCCATACACACCTTCCAACATGAAAAATAACATGTGGGAGGGCATGGGGATTTTTTTAAAACATATCACTCTTGAAATAAAAATAAACCAAATATGATGGAGTGGTAACCTAATTTCATTTACACTTCCACTATAAATGGGTACACAAATAAGCATGTAAAATCACATAAATTTTGGAAGCATAACTCTATCATTTTAAGATAAAAAAATGAGATAAAAAAAGAACCTAGTGTTAGCATGTATATTACATCTCCAAAAACAAATGATAATTAAAAACACATTTTTTCCATTGGCACAACTATGGAATACCAAAAGAAATATAGTAAGCCAAATGGCCTTACACTTCCTGAAAATTGTAAGCAAATGAAAGGAGAAAGATAATTTTAATAAAAATAAAATTATAAAACTGGGGAATGGAATCCTACCTTGTTTCATTATTAAATCCACTTAATAACACCTATAACAAGCTTTGAAAATGGCGAATATGAATCTTCTCCATATTTAAGCTCTTCCTCAAGCTCCTCCTCTTTCTCCTTCTCTTCTCCACTCCAAATTTCAAAATTCTCAAAAATGAGTAAAACATCCTCTCAAAAAGGTTTTCCTTCCTCATAAGGATCAAATCCATTTTATATAATATAATGGGAAGGTGACATGTGTCCCTTCCAATTCCTTAGTTCATGATCAAAAAGTCTTCCCTCTCCATAACTCCACTTACAATCCCATGTGGGTAAGCAAGTAAGTCCATACCTCATAAATGAACCCATTATTCTATGATATTAATTGAATATGGGCTGCCTAAAAATTAATATAATTCCTATAGAAATACTCTCAAACCTTCCTATTGATTCAACGACATAAATATCAACACAAAATTTTAAAACCTACTTTATGACACTCTAAAAATTTGTCTCTTCAAATCCATCCAAGGTTTGAGTCAAAGGGGGACACTTAAGTGGATTAAAATATAATTTTTTAATTAAATAAAAATATCAACATAACTTATAAGGTTTGGAATGAAATCTATGAATAGTATTCGAGGAGGTTAATAGTGATAAATAGGTTAAGGATGTCTACACTTTTGACTAGGTCCATAAAAAGGTACAAGCAGTGGTTTGGATTGTGGTAGGGTCAAGTAGAAATGTCACCACTCTAACCATGATGTTACATTTCCCCTATTTCACTTGTTGGTCTCCCCTATCACCTGTAAAAAATTTCACACATAAAATTCCCTAACTTAAATAGCTAAATTTGTATAATATAACCAATACAAGTGACCTAAATCAACACATCATGCACATGACATATTTAATGAATCACATATAAATGGTAATAAACTAATACCAATCATATAAAGATATGTATAAATAAAATACATTCTTGAGAACAACAACTTTATCATACATAATCAATAACATCATAATAAACACCAACTAATGTAAATAAATGATATAAAAATGAATAGAGTAATCATATAATATAAGCATACAAGTATTATTGTGTAATAAAAAATAAAGCATCTCATATTACATATAATATCCATAGTTGTAACTATGCCTCATTTACATCTTGTGTCCCAAATATATAAGGCAAGTCTCAAGGAGATGTGTTAAAAAACACATGTCAAAAGGTAAGCACTATAGAAAGAGGGGTCTCACACCATGCAATAAATATAAGCATAAAAAACACATAAAAAGAATTTATAGTATAACTAATAAATTCACATCATCATCACATATAGCTAAGCATAATATCCATAAATAGTAGCACCATAAAGTGTATATGCAAGAGAATGACATGTAGAAAAAATATAAGTAGCTAAATATGATCAATGGGATGATAATATAAATATACATCCTATAAAGTATAAAAAATGTCCCCAATGTATACATGCCCCTAATAAATAAAGGTATCCTTTGGGTGTTGTTGACCATTTTTGATTACCATGAAAGAGTAGCGTTTGCATTTTTTTTAAAGCTTTAGAATCATACATAGGATTCTTAGGACTTATCCATTTTTATTCAAAATTTTCCTAGTGGGTAAAAAAAATAATTAAACACATAGCCATTTTGAGTTTATTTTATCTCCTAGTGATGGATTCAAGAGGTGATGAGATCAAATTTGATGTGACCCTGATGATGTCTTGATGGCTTCTTGGTTTTTTAGTCATAGTATGACTTTGTTCCAATTTAATGGTGAAACATGACAATCATTCATATCTCTCAATACCATATGCCTATTTAAAAATACTTTGAACACTTATCTAATTTTGAAAAAATGACCCAGTGCCACATGTTGATATCTCAATGGTCCCAACCCCTTTTTAAATGAATTTTAAAACTTAGTCAATTTTCATGAAGTTTCCTAAAAAAAATACATGTCAAAAAGTTGTCAATAAAATGAGTGAAATGCTTGCATGTGTTATAATACCAGTGACTCAATGTTGAAACCATCTATGTAGTTTTAAACCCTCTGGGCTAGCTGGTGAGCTGAATGGTGCCATGTGGCATAATCTTATTACTCCACTCTCATAGATATTTATATATGGCCCATAAATGATTTTAAAGCCCTAGGATAATGGGTGAGTTGGATGATTCCATGTGGAAAAATCTCACTTCACCATAGAGAAAATAGTTAGTTTTACATTTGAATCCTTAGTTGAGTAATGAATGAGCAATAAAGAGCTACGCGTACATACAACTCTTTGGGAAATAAGAAGATAATGCATGATGATGATTGAATCCAATTACATAAAAAGGATTAGGAGGGTGATAAAAGGACACATATTAACATAGGTGACATGTGGTAGAATCCAATCGAAAATCATGATAAAGTAGTCTAAAGGGGATGTCATGATTAGTGACATAAATCCCATAACAAATTAAAAAATTCCACATGGCATCTGGATATGAACCCAGGATAAGTATTCAAGTTATAATAATTGACTAAATAAAGGGCCCAAAATGATCCTAATGTAAAAATGTGACTAGATTCCACCACTTAAGAATTCATTAGCATCTTCATTAGAACTAACTAAAGAAAATTTGATGACCTGTTTTGCTAGTTCAAATGTTTAATTTGTGAATTGATTATGTAACTACATTTGATTTATATAATAAATGGAAAAGTGGTATGGTGTGTAAATCATGTAACAATTCAATATGAATATTGGAAAAATGGAAAGAGGGTAAAACCTATCCCCATTCATCACAGAAGTGAGTGTAAATGGAGAACACATAGAAGACAAGTTGTAGGCTTAGAAGGATGTGTTAGGATGTTATGTAAGAATGTATATAATAATCCTAAGTATATCTCCACTACCTTTTCCTCCTTCCCTAATCATCAAAAAAAAAATGTAAACACCCTGCTAGTAGGAGGACCAAAAAAGGACCCAAGATCTGAATATTTTTACTATAAAAACAAGAGAAATTATCATTGTAAGGGGACCCATTTTAGCATTAAAATTATTTAGAAATTGGATCATATTTTATCCCTCTACCTTAATTTTATTCCCTTGAAAGAATAAGTGATTTGATTTTACCTTTTCATAACCCTATATCTTGTGTGAATTCATGGATTGTAGATTTTATCTTGTGAATAAGTTATTTCTTCATGATTTGTTGTCCATTTCCCTCACCTTTATGTAAGAATATACTCATTTTTAGGTTCTAGGTTGTGTTATATTGAGTTTAGGTAGTGTTTGGCTATGGAGTTTCTCCATTATAAATGTTTTCATGAGTTCTATACCTTCCTATCAAACACCTATGTAGAAGGGATTTTAGATTTTGATTTGTTCATTTTGATAACTCATTTATTTTTATTGTGTATGCCTAAGTGAGTAGAGGGTATCATAATATTCTGGTGTATCACCCCTTTAACTTTTAGTTTCTTTGTTTTTATTCACTCTTCCATTTTCCTTTAAATTTGTATTAGTTTATTGTTATATTAGGCGATCCATTAGGGGAATTCATCCCTCTCTATAGGTTCATTCCAACCATAAGTTACCCATAGCCTTGGGGTCTTCCCATTATGTTTATTGGGTGAGGAGATGTGAAACACCTCCTCATAGGGTGAAAGTCAAACATGACAATAAGTGTATGGAATATCTTGCATCTAAATGCCCATGTATCATATTTAACATGTATGTCTTTCAAACTACTCATGTATACCATGAAAATCATGTGCATATAAAATAGATGTGTAATATACCATATATATTATAAATAACATAAATTGATCACATAAATAGAAAATCATGTCATACACAAGTGTTGATTTTTTTAAACTTTTTTTTGGTATTTTTGAATTTATTTTTGAATATGAGATGCTTATCTATAAAATAAACATTATTTCTTGATTTTCATAGGGTTATTAACATTATTTACTTTAACTAAATTAAAATGATAAACCCATGTGCTGAGATTATTTTAAGCCATAAATGGTCCTAGCTAAATTTGGTTTGAACTTTCCATTGCTTTCTTTATTTGCACTGGTATTATTCTGATTTTATTTTATCACTAGGTTGTTAATTTAAAAATATTATTTTTGAATCTTATTTTTATATGTTTTATTAATGTAATTATGATTTAGTTTGAGATGTTAAATATCCCATATTTATATTTCATTCAAAATTTCTAACTTATGTAATCACTTTTCATTATATTGATTGTCTTTGACAATATCCCTAAGAGAAACATACAAGGATGGTATCTCTAGATCTAGTGTGAATACAAATTATACAACATAAATAATGTAATAAGGAGTCTCTCTTATGGGCATTCAAACACTCATGATAGGCCCATAAATAATAAAATAATGGAAATCCTCAACATGCTTTAAAACTATTATACTTATTATTTTAGTAATTATCGTATTCATTGCATTTGATTTCACATTTCCTTATGGATACTAAGGGATGGAATATGTATGATTTTAATTTTATTTATAAAAAATAATATTATTAAAGGTTGAACCATCATTTGTGATAATATCTAAATGGAAACAAAACTATGAAATGAAATTAGTCATAAAAATTCCCATATGTCTTCTCTTGTAATGGATTATAATGGGATTGTCTCAACCCATTTTGTTAAAAACATTATAGCAATCATGAGGAATTTTTATCTTTCTAATGAATTTATATTTATCTTACCTAACAAATCAAATTCACAAAGATAAAATGGCAACCATGATATAATAGTTTGTAATTCTTGTGAAGGTACATGGCTCAAATTACTCAGCCACTAGAATTATACACAATTTTTCATCTTGTTGAACTTACTAATCCATTGTAGGCTAATAAAAACCCATTCTTAAGAACTTATATGAAATTTATTTTTTGGTGAAGTTATTACCACATCAACTATTGTGTAATCCTAAAAATCTAGATTCATCTATTTAGGAGCAAGAGATAACAGAAAATGTTTTTCAATCGAGTATTTGAAAAGAGCCCCTATAATTATAGCATAGTGAATTTTATCTCATTTCAATTTACATTGTCATTCCATTATAAATTTTCCAAATTAATAACCTTATACAAGAAATTATAGATATCACTATACTATTATAAATTAATACACATATTATAACATCAAATAACTCTAAGGTTTACAAGTTTGTTGTTGTACTAAAATGTTTTTATAAATGTCATATAGTCAAAATTACCTGGTCATCAGTGATGTTGATAGGAAAAATATAAGATTCATTGGCCATAACATCTACATTCTAATTATTTCAATGAGGTGTGCTTTTAGTCATAAGCATATCAATGTATGCCATTAAACACTATAACATATCTCTATATGAGATTAAATTTTCCTCCTTTTTATACTAAATGTCTAAAATCTAGTTTAATATAACTTAAGATTCATTATATAATGAAATATATTTTTTATTTGTAATTTTCGCAAAACACATAACACTAAAATCAATGCCTCATATTCCACTATGTTATTTATGAATGAGAAACTTAATAAATATGTTAATGGGATAGTTTATTAATGAACAATGATTATAATAATTCTTTCACTAGCACTTGAGGCACATTTGATCCATCAAAATACAATCTAAGTATCATCATCAATATGATATTCAGTAATGTCATCTCAAAATTTATAATTGATGGGTGTTATGTTAAGTAGTAGTGTTGTGGCTAATTATCTATTTCATCAAAACACTTTTGACAATGTTAATCCCATTTGAAATTCATATATTTTATTAGCAAATATGTAGATGGTTATATCTTATCAACTAATTAAGCCATAAAATGTTTGATTTCTTGAATTATCCCTTATAACACATCAATCACTTTAATCCCTTTGGTGGAGATATTTTTAGAATAGCCTTGAATTTATTTGGATCAAATTCTATACCTTCTTTAATGTGATATATCCTTAAAAAGTTACAAAATATACCCCAAATACAATTTATTGGGGTTAAGGCACACATTATGTTTGCATAAACATTAAAACCCATTTTGTAAATCTATAGATTGGTATTATTGATGTTTATATTTTGAAATTAAGTCATTAAAATAATATTCAATATTTATATAAAATAAGGAAATATGTGTGTCATATCCATTTGATAAGTGGCTATTGTATTCTTCAATTTTAAGGGCATGGCCATATTAAAAGACTCCTCATGTTGTTGTAAATGTTGTTTTAGATTGATCCTCATAAAGAATCATTAATTTATTGTATCTAGAAAACTATTCATAGATGATTTAGTTACATAACTTGTTGTAAAGTCCATAATAATATCACTTTTCGTATTTATAATATCATCCTTAAGTATGTACAAACTCTAATTTTTTCATTAGGCTCAGTGTCATTTAAAATATTAGAAACCCTTTTGGGTTAATTGATTGATCTAGTAAACCTGGCATCAAGTAAATTTTTAATTTCATCTTTGAATAGAAAGGATACTTTTGGATACATATTTTAAATTTTCTACTTAACTAGATTTACATCAAGACAAAGAATTATATTTTATTATGCAACCATAAGATAAATAATTCCATATATGAATAATCCCAAGTGAATAACTCAAGGAAATAATGTAATAACCATCTAAATTGTATTCCCTCATCATCTTTGAGCATAGTTACAAGGACACGTCTCAAATATTTATCTATTCCATAATTTAATTCATTTTTTCTTTAGTTAACAATGTTGACCAATCCTGAAAATATGTTGTACTATGAATTGCATTAGATCCATCTAGCAAGACATCACCATATAAGTGCTTAGTATCTTTGAAATATAAATCTAAATTTATTTTATAAATGAAAAAAAATCTTATATAGAAAGAAGGAATATCTTCTTTTGCCCCCAAACATTCTAAGATAAACTCATCATTAGGGATCTCTTCCAATTCCCAAATTTTAGGTTAAAATATATCATTAATGAAGTTTGGATGTATTAATTATAGTTTTAATACATGATGAACTTATTACAAATGATTAGGTGCTAATTTGAGGAAATGTGTATACATTTTCAATTTCTTTGTCTCATTTTCTTCGTTAACCTATCTATCATCCTTATATCTAAAATAATGTTGAGTTTTCCCATTAATTTATTTATTTGTTTATATTTATTTATTTTAAAATTATAATGTTGAGTTTCCCACGTGATTTATTATAAATAATCATAGGTTTAGGATCTTTGGTTGGTTCAGGTAGTGCTCTTGAGAGTACTTGAGACATATAAGCTTCACTTGTAGAATAAGGAAGTCTCCCAATATAACATCTATTGCAACCAATTTCTTAAAACTAATACCATGGAGTATTTTGATGAAGTATATAAGATTTTTTTCTCAATTATTCAATTAAATTATTTATAGAAAGAAATTGGGTATGGTGATTCAGCCAAGATGGGAAGGATGTAACAACCCATTTTCTATGATGATCGAAAAAACATTTATTTCAATAACTAAAGCTTAATTAAACACAATTTAATCAATTATGATGATTATTTTTCATGTAATTTTAATACTATTGTGAGTATTTTGATTTATATGGTTTATGCTTATATTAGTTCATAAAAGTAAAATGTTAATTATAATTTATTATATCTATTACAATATTTTTCTAATTTCATAAAGGTGAATGTTATTGTATCTTGATTTAATATTCATTAAATTATCATTATTATTGATTTTATCAGTTTGTATTGGCATATACTAATTATTATTTTCATGAGGTGGATGTAGGACTAACTACCCACTTATATTGTAAATTCCTAGAAGTACAGTATCATTAAAAATAGGTGTGGTAGATTGGAGATGATCACATTAGGGAGAGATGAAAGGGAATCATACACCACATTACTTACTTTTAGTTTTTGTTTCATTATGTATTAAATATGTTTTTAATAGGTTATGTTTCATTGTTATTTTTGAAATTCTTATTTATTTGATTCTTGTTATTTATGTTATGGTTTTCATGATATTTTCCATGTTTATGATGCTTATCATGTCAAATTGTGATGTGATATTTTTGGTTAACTTAGTCATAAGTTTATTTATTCTTGTTATAGTTTAATTATAAGATGGATTTGGTTTTTAGTTTCATATACCATTTTGATTGAACTTTAATAATCTTCTTACAACACCCTTTTAATAAGTTCCACTATTTTTCTCATGAGATTCTTTGTTATTTTGAATTGAACTTATGCTTTGAATTGTATGTAATTATTGAGTTTCTTTATTGATTTATATTGTATAGTTATTTATATTTAATATTTATCTCTTCATTATTTCATAAAATTAATATCTTTGTATGTATGTTATTGATGTTATATCTTTGTGCACAAGGATTATACATATTTGTTATGGTGTAAGTATAGTATGCTTACTTTATAATTTTTTATTAATGAATTAAAAAGTTTAAGACACCTTATATTTCTTACTTTGCATAAGTTAAATACCTTGGTATTAAGCCTTGGCCTTAGGAAAATTATATTTATCCTTCATTATTTGATCATCAAAGATATGATTATCAAAAAGGTTATAATGGATGTAAAAAAAATAATTAATCATTAAAAAGGTGATTAATTGGATAAGCTAAAATAAACAAAGGCATTGACCTTGGGCTGTAAAAGTGAAGAAGATGGAAATAAAATAAAGGAATGCAAGGGGAAAATAATTAGAAGAGAAGTAGTAGGTTGAGCCTTGTTGTACATGTTTTGGGAGAATATTTGTTGGGTAATCATGAGGCAGTTATATTTTTAGCCTCCACTCCACCCTAATTCTATTTTTTTAATGGAGTTATGAAAATAATTTTTTGAAAGGATTTATAACATGTTAGAAAGTTTCCAAAGGGATATGTAAGTAGAAGATAAAAATAAGAAGTTATCAATAAGGAAAAAGCAATATTGTACATAAATATTGATCATAAAGTGAGTTTTTATTATTTTAATTTCTTTTCCTTCTCATTGTTTGCTTATACTATATATAAGTGAAATGGATAACTTATGGATAGATGGAATAAAATGGAGAAGGGAAAATAGAAATCAAGCCAAGAATTCCATGTCTTTCATGACTTCTCATTCACCTCATCTTCCCCATATGAACACTTATATCAATCTTATAAATGTGGATCTCAAATTTCTTTCTCTATAATGGAAATGTATTGGACTAAAGAATATATGTGTATATTTGGTGTCTTTATCTTGAACACAAAATCTAGTTGATCCTTTCTTTAACTTTTTATATAAATTTAAATATTAGTATTTTTCACCCTTAAATGGTGATAAAATTATAAACTATGGTTATTACCCTTGATGGTTTCCTTTTTATTCAATATGTTTGAATTTGTGTACTTCATGAGCTCCTTTTTATGTTTTTTTAATCTTTTTTTGAATAACACTAGATTACTTTGTGGAATAAAAAGGTGTTATCTCTCTCTCACACACACACACTCATCACTCATACACTCTCACACACACATATTTACCTATTTATTTATCATTTCATTGATCATTCATTTGAAATATTCTAATATAATCAAGATGATGCTTGGGGTGTGTCATATCCTGATTCGTTAGACCTTCAATAATGTACTAGTTATACTATTTTATTGGTCCATTTTATTGTTATGAGAATTATAATTTGATCATATTTGTACTTAATTTATGACCTTATACTTCTATATTTCATCTCATGTTATAATTATATATATTTTATTTAGTATTTGATTTCATGATGATTATACAAAGTTAGTATTGATGATGTCATTTTGTGATTTAAGGTAACAATCAGGTGATTGAGTGAGGTTTAAGGTTGGAATACTTCATCTAAATACCACATAAATGTTATACATGTCAATGAGTGTCATGTAGGAGAAATAAATCAAGTGTTTTAAACATACCCTTTCCTAATATCTCATATTATGTAAAATAATGATGTGCTTAATTTTTATCTTTGTGTATTCAGTGGTCTTCATTAGATTGTAATTGATTTTTATCTCTATGTTTGTATGTGAATCAAAATTTTGAAATTAGGCCCACTTGAGTTCATATATCAAGAAATATAAGTTGAAATTGTTATTTAGATTTGAAATATTATATTAGTTGATTACAAAAGTGTATGACCCTAAATTCCATCATATATTGTAATAATAATGGCATAACCATGGTGTCTTGAGTCTTGTGAGGAAATGATGACATGTTATTTCATATAAGTGGCATAGTGATTATGTCTTTGGCATGAGCTTAGGATCAATCATGTTTTAATTAATTAAGAATTTAATGATTGTTTGATTACTTGGTGGGAATAAAGTTAGTAATTATGTTTTCTTCTATTGAAGGAGGTCACTTTAACCAATAATGAGTATCATGGGCTTGACATAATATTTTACATTAATATTTTAAAAAAAAATCATTTGAATTTTGGGTTTTTTGATGATAGCATTGGATTTTCTATTATTGGGTTCATTAAATTTTATCCTTGGAAGGTAGAGGATAAAGAAAGAACTATGGAGAAGTAGTGGGGTTTTCTTAGGACAACATGGTGACTACAACCATAAAGGATAGGAACTATTTTTTGAAAACTTAATGATAGTGTTTTTATGTTTTTGGTATACATAGAATATTGCATGAAGTTATATGGTTTTTTTTATAATGGTTATAAACACACAAAGTTAGTGGCAAGATATAAAGGAATTTGAAATAAGAATGAAAAAATTGAAGAAAGAAGATAAAAGTAGAAAGTAGGAATTTAAAAGTACTTTTTTCTTTTCTATTTTCTTCTAAAAAAATATTTCATTTTACTTCCTAAATTAGTGGAAAATATTTTTTTTATAAAAGAGATGCTAGATAGGTGTATGGGTATTTTGGATGACTTATGTGAGTTTTAAAAAAACTAGGGTTTTGATTTCACTTCACATACTCCTCTTTCATTCCTTAACACCCTTCTATATGTACTATAAGTGTTACCCATTATTTTAATTGTTATTTTGAATTAATATTTGAAGGGAAATGTTGGAGGTTGTGGTTTTTTGTAAAAACCTTCAGGGAAAAACATTACTTAAGGTTGTGATGTTGTGTTAAACCCATTTGGGGGAAAATTTTGATTGAACCATCTCTTTTTGTGGATGGTGTATAGATGAATGATGAGATAAGGATACAACCATGAAGTCTTTATATGTTTTTATATTAACAAGGTGTATATTTCCTGTTAAACTATGGATTAATCTATACTTTATTCATATTTCTCATTTATTATTATTATTATTATTATTATTATTATTATTATTGTTGTTGTTGTTGTTGTTGTTGTTGTAATTTCTAATCATTGTTGCTTTGTACTGAGTGTTACCTATTATTATGGATGGCCTTATGTGGAAACCATAACTTATTAGAATTATCCTCATTTTATTTTATAACACTCAACATTTTTGTGTGCCCTTTCGCAACCCAAAATTTATGGTTGGGATGAGTATGGATTACCACAATATAGATGGGCTCATCTTTCGCATTATTTTTTTATTTTTGTTTAAAAATAAGGAATGTTTCTAGGATGCATAAACTAGTTAGATGATTTATCATAAAGTTGTTGAAATAGTTTGTGTTATCATCAAACGTTGCACCCTTGAAGAGGATGTTCAATAATACTCACTTAAATGATAACCTGAGGATTATTTAAAGGTTTTGGGTGACCTTACAGCTGAATAAAAACTCTATATATAGCTAGCTAAATTGTTGCATCACTTAAGAACTATCACTAGAGCTAACAACTTGTAAGGAAAAGGGAGAGATAATTAAAATAAAACTAAATTAAGGAGGTGATGAAAAAAATTTGTTGTCCTTTATGACACACTTGTATTGTAGATTAATAATAAGCATGAAGCTGATCTATATATACATTACTCCTAATCTACTCCTCTTACCTCAATATTTCAATAAGAAGTTGGTAGATGATGATTAGGTAAGGAGGGATCATTTTAAAAAGGTATAAAATACACTAATGGAATATTGTGTCACTTAATCCTAAAAAAATTACTTAAACACTTCATATGACCTGAAAGAGAGAGATTAAACTACATATAGGTGATATAATGAGATAACATGTCAAGGATAACTAAACCAACACTAGATAAGATCAATCATTCATGCCTAAACACTAAAATACAATCATAAGAGAAGGTAAAAATAGCTTTTATATTGATTCAATGGATTATAAAAGGAGTAGGGATTCAATATACTCAAGTGAAGGATCCATCTTCAAGCTAAATCAGACCATACATATAGAAGAGAATGACAAAGAAAGAGGAGAAAGGCATTAGAGAAGCCCATGACGAGTGTCACTTCATGAATTATAAATTTAAAATAAATAAGGAATGTAAAAAATTAGTCATGAAATCTATCTTCAACATTTACACACTTGGTTTGATGATATTCATCTCAAGGTGGCGTAGGAATTACTTCGTTGGTGACTCATCTATTTTCATTTAAACTGACCATTAGGAGTGAATATGAAGTGATAAGTCATATATTGGGGTCTAAATCCTTATATTTCATTGGGAATATATTTTATATCCTTATCCACTAATTTTTGTAGATTTTTTATGTAGTTTCTCTCATAGTTCTCATGTTTTTCTCTCTTAAGACCTATTCCTTATAGTCTTATTTAGACACAAAGATCATTGGTTTGAAGGTTAATCAACAATTATATGGAAAATTAAATTAAAATTTAGTACCCTTTATCCCATTACATCTTTAATCCAAATTTCATGATATAACTCTCAAGGCATACCCATTTTCTCAAGCTCCATCTTTCCTAGTTAGGCCTAATTAAGCCTAATGCAAGACCGCATTCCTATATACTATTAAATTAATTATATTAAAACAAACACCAAAATAATTTAGGTAACATACACTTGGAAAATTTTCATGAAATTTTATGCTTTAGAATTCAAGTTATGTGAGTGAGTTGCAAGAATTTTTAGCCCTAGTTTACAAAAAAATAGGCCTGAGTAGGCTAAGAGCTAATAAAAATGAATAAATAGAGTTATATACAATTTAAATTCAAAATAATACCCATTTTATGTCTATCCCATAATTACTTATATATTCTAACCATTATTTTTTCTTTATTAGTCTCAAAATCTCTCAAAATTACCAATTTCCATAATTTTGAGCATGTTTTAGGATTGTGAGAAGGTGGTAGGCTTCATTTGTATTTATTTAAAACTTATAAACATTATAAACATTAATATATAGTTTATTTTTACTTCCATACATTCCTAATTTTCATCCAAACTTCAATCCTAGTGCAAACACTACATGTTTTCTTCAAATCTTGAAAACAAGTTCCTAGAAAGCGCTCTTTAGTGGGCTATTGTATCTTCTTTGAGTTTGATGATTTTTAGTGTTAAATAAAAAAATCATGTTTAAATTATAATACTTTTATATCATAACTAATACCTTTAAAATATATCATAAAGTATTTCACCTTTCATTTATTCTTCAAACTCATCCTTCATGCAATGCTTGCCTCTCTTAGGCTTGGAAATGTAGACTTATAGGTCTATAGACCTATAGGTATACATTCTCTTTTATTTAAGTTATTAACAATGATTTTATTAGTAAATTATAACCTATTATATTATTATTTATCTCTTTTAACATTTTTAAATTTAAAACTTCATTTAAATGTCTCTCAAATGTCTTCAAACATCTAGTTTTTCTTGAAAATATTAAGCAAATGAGTTTTGGTATGTACCATATAGGTTCACCTCAAGAATGATTTTTAAAAGTTTTATTAATTTTTTTATATCATAAATATGATTATATCCTATTACATAAGTTTTTTAAATTCAAATTTCACTTGTGTGATCACTTAAATAGGTAAAACCTTCATGAATCTTGCTCACAAGATCATCTTTCTTATCTTTGAGGCTTTAGGAGAAGATTTAGACTATGTATGTTATGAAGGTAGAATTTTAATGGATTTAAGGTATATGAATTATAGAGAGAAATATTTTATATCTTATTCATGATCCCCAAAATTCATTCTTTTCTTATGCTCCTCTAGGCTAACCTATGGTTTCTAGGAAATCTCTTGAAACTGAGCTAGTGGGATTCTGAGAGGGTTTTAGAGCACTATTTATTTAGTTAAGGATGGTTCATAAATTTAAGCATATATAAAATAAAAATAATGAATTTAATATTTATTTAATATGGGATAATATATTACCCTAAGATAATTTTATCCAACTCTTTTTCTCCTTCGTGAAGTAAGCATTTGAAAAATGCCTTCTTTTGCTTGTAAGGAGCTTGATGGAGGAATGGAGGAAAATTATACCATTTTTAGAAATTTTTCACACTCCTAATAATTTATATGTATTAATGAGGATTTATTAATACATTTAGGTTATTTTATACCATATTCACCATGAAAAAATACAACAATGTCTTTACATACCTCTTTCTATCAATGAAAACAACTATATTTTAATTGGAACTCTATTAGAGATAAGTAATAATTTAGTGCTCATAGAGTATATTAAATCCTATACATAGGTGTATCAACATGAAAATATCATATCCAAACCATTTACCTTACATCTCTTGCACTATTCCTTTCTTTCACATTATAAAATGACCAATAAAACACTTGAAATGGATTATAACATTAGAAGGGTGAAATAAGAATCATTTTTAAAGTTTTACAAAAAAAATAAGTAAAAATATGATCTTTACATGTGCATCATGGCATATAAAATCCCATTTTATATTTATCACCATTAGAATAACTTGGACTTGACATGAAGTAGCTTGGACAATCACAAGATAAAATGAGTAATTACCTTAATCTTGTCAAAATCACCTTAAACTATTATAAAACCTTATGAAGGGTCAAGTTATAAACATTGGTTATTAAATTTTTATACCATGACCTCATAGTATGGCTATTCTAACCTAGGAAATCTTGATCACTACTAGTCACCACACCATGCCTTTCCATGACAAGACAAGATCTAAATAGGATAAACACCTTCAAGGCTATCAATAAAGTTAAACATGAGCTAAATAACAAGATTTTAATTAGAATCACATATGATATAAAAATTTGGATAGCATATTTATAAACCTACTGGGATTTCATTATTTTTATGCACCTTATACCCATTTCATAGTCTATCCATTAGGTTGTGGAGCCACTTATCATTCTTGATTACAAATTCCTTGAACAATTAAAGACAATTGATACTCCTATAAAACACATAAAAAAAGAATAAAACACTAAAGTAAGACACTTTTTCTAAAAACAACTTAAGGAAATAAAAGTACAAGAACACTACTAACTATAACTAACCTCATGAAATATTCTTCCTAGATCAAAAGGAAAATTTCTACAAACATCTCCTCCATGTGATGAACAATGATGTATAACATGTTATCTTTTGATCATGGTGTTTGATTAGTTAGAAATATTTCTTTATTAGTCCTTATGCATACTCTCAAAGTGATTTATCATCATAAAACATGCTATTTATGAAAACATATTGATCTAGTGGTCCAAAACTCAACTCATGTTGTTCCTTGATGTTTGAACTCACCTCAAAACTAATCACATCTTTATTTATAATGGAATCATTATATTTAGTTTATAGTGGCTCCATGAAATTGTTTTATTGGTATTTAATGACCTCTTAGGGGTCCTCACATTGCTCTTCAAGGAAGAGAGTATCATTAAAATCATTTTTAACCTACCCAACTAGAGATATAGACCTTTTAAGAGTCTCAAACTCATTACAAATGTTCAAATACTATTTACACATGTTATATTGACTATTATCTTTAAAGTGATGTAGCTTAAAACACATATTTACCTTAGTATTTAGGATCCATAAGATTGTTAAGAGATTTTAACTCCTTCATGTGGTCATGATGTGGATACAATTCTACTCTCTCAAGATCTAGTTATTGCTCTCGGGAGTCATTTCAAACCCACTAAATACCTCATATTATTCACTTTGGAGGTCTTCTACCTCATATTCAACTGTAAACCCTTCATTGAGACTCTATATGCAAATTCTCCCTTATGACTCTTATATTTTCAACTTAACCAATTCTCCTTTGCTTCAAGAAAGTAATCCATCATTTTCAGTCAAATGAGAGGGTTCAAAACATGATTTTACCTCTTCTTGGCCATTTGAAACATCTTGAAAGATATCAAAATGCATATCTATTGTAGATAGTTGTTATAATTCATTAATAGAATCTAATAACTATTTTTATTCATCATCCATGTCCTCATCAGGATAGATAATGGGCTTGGCAATTGATGCAACTATCTCAATTGATCTTTGTTCACCTTAAATATTGTTTTCTCCTTCAAATTCTACTATCACATCATCAAGGTCACCTTTTTCCTTATTTATAAAGATTGATTTACCTATTTATTAATCAAGGGGAATACCAAGGATGACTTCCTCATCATGTTTACTTAGATATTCCTAATCATGTTCAATTAGAGCATTAGCCTCTTCACTTTGTTATGCATCTATTCTCCATATAATGGAATCTTTTTCCAAAAGGAGATGGTGCGAGGTTAGATTTGTTCATTTGATAGAGTGGGATGAATAGGGTCATGAATTGGATTGGTTATTTGGTAAACACTCTTAAATATTGTGACTTATCTCTTATTTTAGATGCCTTCTTTGGTAAACTTCCATAATGGGAAGGTTTGGGGTTTTTGAAGAGATACATATGGTGTATGTCTTTGATCTTTAACCTTATTATCAAGGAATTATTTCTTATTTTGGATGCCTTATCTAATTAGCATCCATGATGGAAAATTTTTAGGTTATTAAGGAGGTAAAAGTGGTGTTTATATGGGTAAAGGTTCATTTTTGGCCTCAATTTCCGAATCTAGGCATTTTTCATCATTATCCCCCCATGAATCTACCACAAGATTCCAACTTGGAACCTTTAACTTAGGATCTTCCTCTTAATCACGTGTTTTAACCTTAAGGATTGATGAATGGCTTGGGGATATTAAAAAAATTATTTTCTTGACCTCTAACACCTATTCCTTCTTTTTATTTTAGATGGGCATGAGAGGAGGTTTTTGAGAAAGGGCTTACATAGGTATTGGATGTTTTTTGGCTTCAACATTCTAATGATTAATTACATCTTGGAGGAGGTTTGGAACAAAATAATAATGACTTAGGATTGTATAGGGTAATTTAGGTTTAAGAGATTTAAATTATTACTTCTCCCATCTTAATAACCTATCCTCCATGCATTGATTTAAATCTCTTATTCTCATCATTTCATTGGTTAGTAAATGTTGGTTTCCTTCCTCAAAATCAGCCCACTCACTCCTTGAGAATTATATTGAGTCCCTTATCTTTTGAATGAAGTGAATATGGAACACTTTGTCAATATATATTATTTTATCCATCATTTTCATTACCACCTCATTATTTAACATCTCCATGAGAAGCTGAGAGTCTTTCTCTTGCTATACACTACTCCTTATATCTTAAATCTTGTTAATGGTATACTTGATAAGATTAATATAAAAGATAGTAAGTTTGGTAAGGATGATGAGGAGAAGAGGAAGAGTAACACTCTTTATATCAAGGCTTATCATATTGATAGCTAGAGTGATATGGAGGGTAAGTAGGGTCATTGTCAGAATGATATGGATTAAACTATGGATGATATGGATCATTAGAATATTTATAAAGATCAACATGCTACTCTTAAGGATCAACATAATCTTGATATGAATCACATATTTGATTACTATTAAATTCCACATAAACTCAACCTTTAACTTAATGAGAAAGGAAAAATAGAAAGAGGACTTGCTTAAAATAATAACTAGGATGAAAAATACTAGTTTAATGTGATCAAAGTCACCATTGGTTCTTGTGTTCATGCCTCTAAATATTGGTACATTAAAGATAAACACCAATAAATCTATAACGGATGAATTCTCTTATGCCATTAGGCATACCAAAACTAATATCATCAAAATTTTCAAACTAAAGGAGGTTTATCAAGTCTCATAGCTTATGTGATAGCATGTGGAATCTTAAAAGGTTGTGGGTAATCTTAAAGATGAAGAGAAACTCTAGATAGTGTTACCTCCCTTGATGCATCACTTAAGAACTATCATTAGACCTACTAACTTGAAATGGAAAATGGAGATAGAACTAAAATAAAACTAAACTAAGGATGTGATGCACAAAATGTGTTTACCTTTACAACACATTTGTAGATGCATAATGAGTATGAAGTTGATATATACATACACTACTCCTAATTTACTGTGCTTACATCAATATTTAAATTAAAGGTGGTAGATGATGATTAGGCAAGGACTGATCTTTAATAGTTCTAAAAGACATTAATGGAAGGTTTCCTCACTTAACCTTCACAAGAATACTTAAACACTTCATATGACCTATAATAATGAGCTCAAACTACATATAGGTGAGAGAATGAGATAACATGTCAAGGAGAACTAAATAAAGAATAGAATAAATCAATACTTCATTCATAAACACTAAAATAAAATCATAAGAGAAGGTAAAAATATATTGTATATTGCTTCAATGGCTTACAAAAAGAAATTTTCTTTAACATACTTAAGTGGAGGATCCATTTTAAATCCAAATCAGGAAATACATATAGAAGAGAATGAGGAAAGATGAGAGGTGTTGGACATACCCATGACAAGTGTCAATTCATGAAGGAGAAATTTACAATCAATAAGGCATGTAAAAATATATTCCTAAACTCCCTATTCAAAATGTGTGCACATGTTTTGATGATATTCCTCTCTAGGTGGCATAGGAGTTACTTCATTGCCTTGGTGACTCATCCATCTTCCTTGAAACTACATATTAGGAGTGATTATGAAGTGATAAGTCATATCTTTGGATCTAAATCATTATATTGCATTGTAAATATATTTTATATCCCCATGCAATCATCTTTCCAATTTTTTTCTACAATATCTCTCTTAGTTATCATGTTTTTCTCTCTTGTGACATATTCCTTGTAGCCCTATTTAGACATAAAGTTCCTTTATTTAAAGGGTACATAACACTTATATGTAAAATTTAAGTATATTTGAGTACCCTTTATCCCATTACATATTAAATCCATATTTCATGATCTAACTATCAATGAACACCCACTATTCTCAACATCCATGTTTCCCAGTTAGGTATAATTAGGCCTAATGCAAGTGCATAGTCCTATTGACCATAAAATTACTTACAGTTCCACCTATTAACTATTGAGGTGTGTTACTATTGTTATGTTGATGCATTAATGTTTTCATTTATGTCAAATGTAATTGAGTTTCATTGATTTTCAAGAGGTGATCTTGTGAAGATGTATGGTAAGTGATCATGATGGCTTAAGCATTATCTAGTAAGTCTTTGAGTTCTACATAAGGTCTTGGCACAATATTATGATATAAAAATATTATGAATATAATTGATTTGTATTGATATGAGATATAATCATAAATAGAGTTTTTATTGTGTTGAAATTATTGTTATGATAAGGTCATTATTGGCCAAGTTCATAAGAAGCAAGTCTTTGTGGACAAGGTGTTTTGTAAAGCCTACTTTTGTCTTGGCGAAGGCATGATTAGTAAATCTTGGTAAACTAAGTGATCTGAGGCTTCTAAGAATATGAGTGTAATTATTTGAGAATTTTATGAATTTCTATTACATAAGGATGAGGTATAGATATCGGTGCAAGAGGTTTCAAGGTATGTTCAAGGTCTACGTGTGATTGGTAGTTCAAGGCCTAATGTGTAAAGAGACCTTGTATGGCATATTGAGGGGTAAATTTTTCTTTACAAGGTGATAAATATAATGAGATAATTTTTACAGGTGTGAAATTTTTTATCAAGTGTGTTGACTATATCTGAGGTAAAATTCTAAAGGAGAAAGCATGAAATGTGGTTTTGAGGTTTTCTATGTGCATAAAATGAGGTATTTGACTCAAGAAATATTTTTCTCATGCTCATTGGCACATGAAACATTTTAATGAGATCATAATAATTTAATTGAATTCATGCAAGTTTCCTATCTCAAATTTATTGATATTGGTTTTGGATTTTAAGGGCAAACCTTTATGAACAATTGTTAAGAATGAAAATTGGTTTTAAGTGCCTTAAAACCCTAACTAAAACCCAATATGGAAGATATTATTGGAAATGGATCATAATGGTTTGTATTACCTATTTTTTTGATTTTAGTATGTATATTAATCTCCCAATTACCTCTAATTGGCATTTTTATATCATAAGAGTGAGTGGAAGCTACATAAAACCCCTTATTCTTGGATTTTTGATCTAGTGGGTAGGGTTGACTAGGTCAAAGCATGAAAATTATTGGATGATTATGTGTGAGACTTTTATTTTGTGTCCATGTAAGTTTTTTATCAGGTTAAATACTTCAAATATTCTAAACTAGTCATGAAAGTTAACCTATCACTAAAAGCCTAGTGAGGAAGATAATGAGAACAACTAAAAAAAAGTGGAAATGAGATTAGGGACATGTTTCCATGGATTAGAGATGGATTAAATTGCAATAGGTTTTTTTTTAATACCTATAAAAAATTATCATATTGTTTATATGTTTTCGATGTCAATGAAAATGTTGAAAATGTTATTCACAAGATGACTTATCTAGTGAAGATGGGATAGTGAAGGTGTAATGTTGAGAGATTGGCTTACAAGACAAATATTATAAATATTCCATGGTATATTTATTTGTGATATTTATATAATGATATATAAGGATAATATTAATGAATTAATAATTTTTTATTATATCTACATAGGTGTTAGAATGCAAAATCATCATAACTAGTCCTCAAGGTAGATGGTAAATCTGAGCAAGCAAGTGAGAGTTATGAGTTATAGGCTTTTTAAACTTATAATATGAATAAAAGTAACATTTTATTATTTTTTGGGATATATATGACCTATAAATTATTTATATAAGGTTGAGAGTTAGTATAATAAATTTAAATATGGAAGCCAAAATGACATTTCTAGCTGTGTAAGAACTATCAAAGAGAAGCTTAACAAATTGGTTTATAAGACCAATAGCTGACACTATAAATTGTGATATATCTATTGAATGAGATTTTTGATGAGGTGTTCCTAAGTTTGTTGAGTCTAAGTGATGGATTATAATTATTTTTTATGAGTAACCTTAGGTAATTAAGTTTTCATACATATGTTTATTATGCTTATAATGTGTTTCTGCATATTATTTGAGCTTCATCTTTGAAGATCATGTTTTTGGGGAAATTAGGCGTAATAGGTATTTAAGGATTAATGGTGTTTTTAAGGTGTGAGTAAAGTATTTGAAACTTATTTATAATTAATATATAATTTTAGGTTTATATATATTTTTTAAAAAATGTTTGATTTCTTTGGTGAGTGCCAACTGGGCCATAGAGGTTCAAGTTGTTCTATGGAGAGGATAAACCTAATGCATTAGGTCTCTATTAGGCCTAAAAGAAGAATGTGGTCTCAATGTGTTTGTCCAACCTAAAAGTGACCTAAATATGATTTATTCCTATGTGTAATTTGTTATTATTTATATTTTAGGTTTGACATATATTGATAAAGTGCTTTGGCTAACCAAGAGAGTATGTGATCAAGTGACTTGTATTTATACAAGGCATAACAGGCCTAATTAAGTGTGTAGCAGTGAAGAGACCCATGAGAAAATAATATGGTCAATTGTGAAGGATAATTAGGTCTTAAATACCATAATAATATGGGAGAGATACTATGATTAACATTACTTTGTTTTTATATGTGGATGTTAAGGTCAGTTGACTTAATAAATGTAGTAAGAAGCATATTGAGTGAGGAAGCCTAAGAGGTTGTTTTGAGAGGGATATAAGGTTGAGAAAAGATTAATGAGTTGATTGTATTTTGAGAGACTATCAAATATGAATCATATATGTGTTCCTTATGTATGACAATGAGTGGAATTCAGATAGATAACATAGATATTTGAATAAGAGTTCACCATCTATTGGTTCAACAATAAGGTATCTTGAGGTGATCAAGCTGGTCTTTGTTAAGTTGGTGCTTTATCAAGAAGGAGTGAGAGATGCCATGTAATCTGGTAGTTTAATAAGTTTTATTGAAGTGGATAATTTGATGCTGAGTCACTTAGGGGGTTGGTGTCTCCTTGTAAGTTGGTGCTTGCTAAAGTCCTAGTTAAGTTGATGCTTGACTAGTGAAGGGTTGGTGCTCCTTATGGGGTTGGTGCCTCACTGAATCTTGATTCATTACTTATAATAATATATTACAATATAGGTTTTAGTGTGTTTTATTCCCCATGAGGGTTTCCCACATATCTCTTGTGTTCTTATGTTGTATGATTATGTGGATGCTTGTTTATGCATTGGTTGGTGTATGTGCTTGAATGAATGCTTCATGAATGATAAGTGAAATTGAATGACAGTTGTAAGGGAACTAATTTACCCCCCTCTTAGTATCTATGATTATAATAATTGGTATTAGAGAAGGTCATTTGAATAAGGTTTAATACTTGAAGGTAATTGTATAAGCACAAGATGGATAATAAACTAAAGAAAGAGAATTAGGAGTTGATATCTATGGTCATGGTTCTTGAGAAGCAAGTATGTACCTTTAAGATTGAGATGGATAATTGAGCCAAATAAAATGAGATGACTATTCAAGATCTTAAGGATCAATTAAGGGTTACAAATTCAAGTCTAAGATCAAGAGAAGAAGAGTGTAAGCAGTTCAAGATAAACGTGGAGAAACTCATAGTCAAGTTTGGTCATGGAGAAAAGGATTATAGAAAGGTCTCAAGGGATGAGCATTCATGAAACTATGAAAAGAAAAGAAATTAGTCAAAAAGAGATCATAGTCATCATCAAGAAAGAGTTATGAGTGATTTTTTTTTTTACTATTATAATAAGGTTGGTCATATTGATATTTTCTATCCAATTAGAGTAAGTCCTCAAGATATGTAAAGGGAAATGGAGCTTCTAAAGTACATAAGAAGGTTCAATAATTTATATAGAAACCAAAGATAATAAAAGTTGATCATATTGAGCCCAAGAGTCAATATGGACTCTTTGATGTGATAAAACAAGGATCAAAAGTTAACGAATGTTAAGAACATGTGTTATTTGAATACATTGACAATACAATCAAAGAGAAGAAGTATGACAAGGAAGATAAGTCAAATGTTCTAGTCAAGCCAAAATGGATTTTGAAGAGAGAATATCAATCTCATTATTGAAATGTGGATGATAAGAGTAGATTTGAGATCTATGAATGTTATGAATTTATGTTTTTTTAGTACCCTATGGAAGAGGGTAACTTCATTAGTATTCATGGAGACACTCATCAGTTAGTGGAAGTAGGTGGTTTCTTGGTTTGAAGGGGAGCTTTTAAGACTATTCATGAGCTCTAAGAGTAGTTGTGTGTGACAATAAGGTATACAAATACATAAAAACATATTGGATGTTGTTGATAGGATTTTACCTTATGGACATGATCAATGGTGGACAAGGGTGTTTGAGCATATGACATGAATGAAATGTAATGAGGGTTTTAAGACTCTAGGGGACAATAAGACCTAGAAAATTTTTCATGAAGTGAATGAAATTTTAAATAATTATGGAGTTAAATGAACATAATATGGAGTGTCTTGAAATTAATCATTATGAATTGAAGTGATATAGGTACTCAATAAAGTTATATAGTGTTTTACTTGTCTTAACAATCAAGTCAAACATAGATTGGTCTACAGAACCAATGTAAACATTAGACCAAAGTTGTCTATTAGAATATAAATAATATAAGGATAATTAAAGAATGGGTTTACATTATATATGTTACTTAAGAAATATAATAGAGGTTTGAGATTGAAAATAATAGTGAAATCATGAAAAAATAGTGAGTGTAAGGTGACTATAGAGTTGGTTATTTTGAGCCATTACCATGTGAAATTGAATGATATTGTTAAATGTCAATGTGACATTAGGATAAAGTAATACATTTGGATAGTATATGAGGTATATGAGGTAATTGATAAAATATGTTAAGTATAATACTGATTAGATTACTCTTACTTAGATGATATGCCATAGCAGTCTTGGTAGAGTTTGATTAATGTTGCATGCAGAGGTGTTTAATGGATTTTTTCATGAAGAATGTTTGACAAAGGTTGGACATAAATAATGAAGTATAATATATATAGATAGAATATTTATATGTGTAATTTACACATTTCCATATTGGTTATAGGTTTTTAAGGTTAATTAAAATTTTAAAAATGTTGTTCAAAAGATGAGCTATCTAGTGAAAATGAGAGAGTGAAGGTGTAAGGTTGAGATATTAGTCTGAAAAACCAATATTGTCATTATACCATGATATATCTATTTGTGATAGTTACCTAATTATATATAATGATAATATTAATTCATCAATACTTATTTATTGTATCTACACAGGTGTTGGATTGTAAAATCATCATTACTAGTCCTCAAGGTAGAATGATAGTTCTAAGTAAGCAAGTGAGAGTGATGAGTTAGAGGATATCTAGATATATCTAAAGAATAAAATGAACATGATATTGTTTTTTTGATATATATTACCCATAAATGATTTATATAAGGTTTAAAGTTAGTATAATAAGATAAAATATGGAAGCTAAAAAGACTTGTCTGGCTATGTAAGAACTGTGAAAGAGAAGGTTAACAAATTGGTCTACAAGACCAATATTTGACACTATAAATTGTGATATATTCCAAAACACACTCCTGAAGAATGTTATCTTTATATCCTATAAGGAAAATTAATATACATATAATGAACATTAATATTTCCTATGTGACCTGCATAACATCCTTATATATATATATATATATATATATATATAAAGGATGTTATGCAGGTCACATAGGAAATATTAATGTTCATTATTTGTATTTTAATTTTCCTTATAGGAGATAAAGACAACATTCTTCAAGAGTGTGTTTTGGATCATTCATGAAGTTTTTTATGTGTTAGTAAGATTGATTTTCTTGAGTCATTATGCTTAGTTTGGAAGTTTAAAAAGAATTCAATTATGCTATAAATATTCCATGTGATATTGCATATAGATTTTTGGGAAGATCTTATATTGGTTTTTGAGGTCCAATTTCTAATGACTAGGTTCTGAGCAAATTGGTAGTTTTGAGTGAGATTTTTGATGAGGTGTTCCTAAGTCTTTCAATCCTAAGTGATGGAGTATAATGAGTTTTATTATTACCCTTATGTAATGAATTTTCCATCCATATGTGTATTTTTAATATAATGTGTTTATACATGTTATTAAAGTTTCATCTTTGAAGACAATGCTTTTAGGGTAATTGGGCCTAATAGGTCTTTAAGGCCTAATGGTGATTTCAAAAGGATTTATGACATATTGAGCATTGATAAGATTATTTTAGGTTTAAATATATGTTTTTTAAATTTTTTATTTCTTTTTTTAGGTCCATATGGGCCATAGAGGCTCAAGTTATTCTGTGGAGAGGATAAACCTAATGCATTAAGTATCTATTAGGCCTATAATAAGAATGTTGTCTAAATGTGTTTGTATAACCTAAAAGTGATCTAAATCTGATTGATTACTATGTTTAATGTGTTTTTATTTATATTTTGGTATTTATCTATATTTTTAAATATCTTTGGCTGACTAAGAGAGTATGTGAGCAAGTGACTTATACTTATATAAGGCATAATAGGCCTAATTGATTGTGTAGCAGTGAAGAGACCCATGAGAGAATAAAAGGGCATATTGTGAAAGATAAATAGGTATTTAATAACATAATAAGAGGTGAAGGAGACTATTATGAACATAAAATTTAGTTTTTTCACATGGATGTCAAGGTCAGTTGACCTAATAAACCTAATAAGAAACATATTGAGTGAGGAAGCTTAAAAGGCTATTTTGAGAGGGATAAAAGGTTGAGAAAAGATGAATGACATGATTTTATTTTTAGATAATATAAAATATAAATAATATATTTGTTCCTAATATATGATATTTAGGGTAAATTATATATTTAAGATAGAGATCTGAAGAAGAGGTCACCAGCTGCTGGTTGAGAAACAAGGTGTCTTGAGGTGATCATGTTAGTCTTGGTTGAGTTTATGCTTTGTCAAGAAGGAGAGAGAGTTGAATTGTAAGATGGTGTTTATAGAGGTGTTATTATTATTATTTATTTAGTGATGACTCACTTAGGGGGTTTGTACCTCCTTACAAGTTGGTGCTTGCTAAAGGCCTAGTTGAGTTGGTGCTTGACTAGTGAGGGGTTGGTGTCTCACTAAATCTTTATTCAATGATCATAAGAATATAGTAAAAAATGTGTGTTAGTGCGTTTTATTCCCCATGAGGGTTTTAAACATATCTCTTATGTTCATATGTTGTATGCTTATATGAATGCTTGAATATGTATTGGTTAATATATGTGTTTGAATGAATGTTTCATGAATGATAAGTGAAATTGAATGATGATTTTAAGGGCATTGATTCACCCCCTATCTTAGTAGCTATTATTTAAAACAAAAACCAAAAAAATAATTTATTTAACATAAAAAAAACTTATGTTATCATATTTTCATGAGGCTCCATGTATTATAATTCAAGTTATGTGAGTTACATGATTTTTAGCCCTAGTTTGCAAAAATTTAGTGTAGGTTTTTATTTTTCCCTATTTTTTAATTAGGGAAATTGTATATCTTGTGCTTACATGGAGATTTCCTACATTTGTGGGATAGGCTAGCTTATGTGGAGATGTGTGTCATAGATGTGTCATATGTGTCATAAGAATGTCATAAGTAACTCCCTTGTTGGGAGTTACTCCTTTATTCTTAGCACCTTGTCACCACCTTTCATGGAGGAGTTACAGTGTATTCTTGGGGTGCCTTGGCCACCTTTTATGGAGGAGTTAGTTACATGCTCTCCTATATGTATTCTTCACTTTGGCCATCTCATGTTAATTAGATTTTGGTTTTCTCCATTTTATCTTGTGCAATTTATCTACTTGTATGATTTCAAATTGCTTTAGCATCTATGTGGTGTGCACTTGCTTCATCTCATGTGATCACATCTCCATTGCATATGCATTATCTAGATTTTGGCAATAACTCTAATATGGTATCAGAGCAAACTCAATAATTGTGTGTCTGGTTATGCTATTAGTTTATTTTGAAATCAAGAGGAGTGGAGTTCTCTTTATTTATTTTATTTATAGATCTGATATAAAATTAAAAAAACTTTCAATATCATTTCTTGTATCTTTTCCTTGGGATCTTTGGCCTTTGGGTGTCTTGGTTGTCTTCTCTTCAGTCTTTACAAGCACATCAACAACTTTAGGTGCTAGTTTTGCTTCAGCTCGGGCACCATTGTTGTGTGTAGGGAGCAAAGGGAGGAGCAGCATCAACCATGCCATTAGATAGCCATGCTAAGTATCAGCCATGCCAAGCAGTTGTATGGCGTCCAACGTGTAGGTGCATAGTGAGCAAAATTAGGACTATCTTTTTTTGAAAATGGTGCCTTATTCTGGTCTTATTCTGCATGCCAAACCTACTGTGCATTGAATTCTATAGGTTCATAACTTTTATTTGCCCAGCAAATCAGAATTGTGCCCTTTTTTTTGGTGAAAGAATTCTGTCGGCAGTTTTTTTTGAAAACGACACTTTTCTCTTGTTTGGCATCCCATGTGGACCCTTAGATACTTGGACATTCTGATAATTCTATCTTCAACTTTAATTTTTTAGTTAAAATTGACTTTTCAAAAAAAAATCAGTCAATTTAACTGAATATTAAGTTTTTTAGACAATTTGATAATTTGGGGGTTTGGATTTAAACTTGTATCTTTACCTGTCGAAGACGAAGGGTGAGGCCCAAGTTGGTAGGAGGCCAATCCCCCCTCAAAAAAATATCTTTTGGATTCCTCACTCTGTTTTGAATCTAATGAGTGGTTGGAAGGCCACTTTCTCTCTCAAAACAGGCATTTTTTTAATGTTTTAGTGTTATTTTTGCAAAAACACTAGTTTACGAGAAAATTAAACCTTTAATATCTTACAAATGATAGCTCAAATTTGGGTGCCATTTTTTGAAAAAGTGTTTTTAATTCAATTCTTCATAGTGTAGGCTTGTTATTTTTCAAAAATGCACTAGTTTATAAAGTGCCTAAAATTTGGGTCTCCCGGGATGCATTTTCGGCTGAGTCCGACGTCCTGTTTGCTTAAGTCTTGCACTAATTTCTCTAAGACACATTCTTAGCTGAGCCCAAAATATTTTGAGTGTGCAATTTCATATTTTTTGGGGGCTCAACATTTTATGGGGGGGTGTGATTGCTTTTCACAACTTGCAGATCTTTGCTTTCATTCTCCTTTCTACATAATTCACAACTTGCAATCAACACAACTTTACCTAAATTCAGCTTAAAATAGATTATTTTCAACTTAAACCCTTAACACCCTTCAACTATCATGAATGGAAGGTTAAAATGTCAATTATTCTTAGAAGTAAAGGGTTGTATATGATCACCATGGGTACTGAAGTAGAACCCAACACTGATGCTGAAAAAGTCAAGTGGTACAACTATAGTGATGAAGCCTATAGATTACTAAGCTTATCTATGTCTCTAGAACTTCTCTTCCATTTATAAACCTCAAAGACTCCCAAAGACATATGGGACACCTTAGAACTCTTATTTGAGAAGCTTGATGAGATGAGAGGACATGAGCTTGAAAATGAACTCATAAGTCTAAGTCCTAGCAACTTTGACACCCTACAGGAATTCTTAAATAAGTTTAAGGCCCTTAGATTTTAATAAAAAGAATGTGGGATAGAGAATAAAGATGATCAACTCATCCTTTCTATTCTCACAAAATTAGGTCCAAGTTATTCAATCTTTGTCTCCACTTTCCATGCCACACAAAAAGTGCCCTTGGCACTACATGGAAAATGCCTTCTTTGGATTCATTCATTGCCAACTTGACTAGGGAGCAAGATAAGATAATTCAAATGGGCAAAATGAATTCTACTCAACCCCAAGCTTTGATAGCTAGAAATGGTAAGGATAAGACTTCAATAAAGGAGAAGAAGAAAAAGAACAAGGACTAGGAGAAGAAGAAAGAAAACAACAATCCTACAAAAAACAACATTGAGTCTTCATCATCCAATGCTAAACCTAAGAAGGAGAAGGTTAAGTTTGTGTATTGTAAAAAGACAAGGCATGATGAACATAAATGCATGAAGAAACAAATAGATCACCTAACTCATCTTCTAGAGAAGCACAACATAGGTGTTCTTGAGTCCATCAAGAAGAATTCATCTACCCAAGATTCTACCAAGGTAAAAGGCAAGGGTAAGAAAAAAGAAAAGGGTAAGGCCCTTGTAGCTACTATAGCTTCTACAACATCATGGGTCATTGATTCAGGTGCTTCTCACCACATGGGCTCTTCACTAGTTGAATTTTCATCTTTAGAGCCTTATAGCATGACTTCAATTAGTTTGGGTGATGACACATCAGTTTTTGTTGCAGAGAGAGGGTCAATTAAAATGGAAGGAAGAACATTCAATAATGTTCTAAGTGTTCCTTCTCTTTCAACCAATCTCCTATCAGTGTACCAAATCACTCACATTGGTCAGGGCATGAGAGTTGAGTTTTCACCAGATTTAGTGGCTATCAGGGAGTTGCATAGTGATACTATAGTGGCAATGGGTAGGGTAGATCACCAAGCAAGGTTATACACTTTCTCACATTTTTCATCAAATTATTCTCTAATAACATTGCTAACTCATTTAGATAGAGTTAGCAAATTATGGCATGAGCATTTTGGCCACCTTAACTACTGCTACCTTGAAGAACTTTGTTAAATGACATGGTCATTGGCTTGCCTCGTGTCCAATTTTCAAAAGGACTTTGTGAGGGGTGCTCCCTTGGGAATCATCCCAAATAAAAATTTGACAAAGTCAAATCTTGGAGGACTTCACAACCTTTGGAGTTAGTCCACAGTGATGTATCAAGACCCTTTCCCAAACCATCTTTCATAAGGGCCAAGTACATCCTCACTTTCATTGATGATTTCTCTAGGTACACTTGGATATATTTTCTCAAACAAAAGTATAGTGTTTGAAAATTTTCTAGACTTCAAGGCTCTTGTTGAGAAATAGAGTGAGAAATCCATCAAGGTTATTTGAACTGATAATGGAGGGGAGTATGTCAGCAATAGGTTTGAGCAGTTTTACACCATAGAGGGGATTGATTTATAGTGCATAGTCACTTATAGTCCTTCACAGAATGGGGTCGCTAAACACAAAAATAGGTTCTTGAAAGAGATGGGTAGCTATATGATTCACTCCAAATCCTTAGCACCACAGTACTAGGCTGAAGCCATCAATTGTGCTTGTTACATTTAAAACAGGGTTCCTCACAAAGCTTTAAAAGGGATAACACCCTTTGAAGCTTGGCATAAAAGGAAACTTGATGTTGAGCACCTTAGGGTTTTCAGATCCCTAGCCATGGCCCACATTTTAAAGAAGAAATGTAAAGCTATGGAATGTCAATCCAAGCCTTACATCTTTGTAGGATATTTAGATGGCACTAAGGGATGTCTCCTTCTAGATCTAGTTACTCATGAGTTGTTCATCGAGAGAAGTGTCCATTTTCAAGAGAGTCCTAGAGACTCAACACTTGACACTTCTTCTCCCTCATCGGATCTACTTCTTCATGATGATTCCTCATCAGATTTAGATCAGCCACAACAAGTTCTTGAGCCAGAGACTTCATCTTCTTCTTCTTAGAGTTCAAACAGTGAGGACAGTGATGTAGTGTCATCCACCTCTAGTCAGTCAGAGGATGAGGAGTTAGCACCTGACTCACCCACTTTCTAGGCCACTTTGGGCCAGACAGACACTTGAGAGTGATGGCACTTGGGTCAAGAGATCCCGTAGATGACAGACATGTACTGGGGGGATTTTTAGAGAGATCCACATGCCTTCTTTGCTTAAGTTTCAAATCCATAGACTTTTTAAGAGGCATCTGGGGTACCTGAGTGGGATGGTGCTATGGAGGAAGAATATTCTTCCTTAATCAAAAATCACACTTGGGATTTGACTTCACTTCCTAAGGGAAGAAAGATGGTTTGATGTAGGTGGATATATTGGACCAAGTTTGCAGCAGATGGGTCGATTGATAAGTACAAGGCGCGATTGGTCACCAAGGGTTTCTCACAGGTGGCAAGTATTGACTACTCAGAGACCTTTGCACCCATTGCAAAGATGACTTCTATCCGACTCACCTTGGCTATTGCCATACAGCACATAGTTGGGATGTGCACCAGATGGATGTGAAGAGTGCCTTTCTTCATGGAGACCTAGAGGAGGAGATCTACATGCAGCAGCCACCAAGATTTGCTTCAAGATTCCTCATTAGTATACAGACTTAGGAAATCTATCTATGGCCTCAAACAGGCCCCTCGAGGCGTGGTATGCCAAGATGGATTCCTTCCTTCTCATTAGTGGGTTTCACTAGGTGTTATTCTGACCCCAATGTCTACTTCTTACAGTAGGATGATTCACTCCTGATTTTGGTTCTATATGTTGAGGACCTTTTGATCACTCAAGAGTTCTTCATCAACTATTGCAGTGGTGAAGGCATCTCTTCAAGATAGATTTGACATGACAAACTTGGGTTTGTTGCACTACTTCCTTGGCATCGAGATCTCACAGTCAGATTCAGGGATTTCTCTTGCACAGCCTAAGTATGCTCTTGACTTATTGGCTCAATTTCACATGACTGATTGCAAGCCATCTCTGACTCCCTTTCTATCAGGAGTCAAGCTTGAGGCTGATTGTTCTTCACCATTGGTTGATGCCACTCGGTATCGACAACTTGTTGGTAGTCTCATCTACTTGACTCACACCAGGCTTCGACATATCATATACAGTGGGACTTGTCTCCATATTTATGCGGGAACCTCATGAGCTGCATTGGAAAGTAGCTAAGAGGATCTTGCATTACATACAGGGTTCACATAGATACATGGGATTCATTACAAATTTGGCATAGAGGTTGACTTGGTTAGATATATAGATTTAGACTGGGCTAGCGATTCACAGACTCGCAAGTCCACTTCTGGTTATAATTTCTCTCTAGGTTTTGGTCTTATCAGTTAATCTAGCAAGAAGCAGAATGTTATTGCTATGCCATCCACAGAGGTAGAGTACAAGGGAGCTGTTAATGCAGCTACTGAAGGCTATTTGGCTTCAAGAGATTACTTCTGGAGTTTAACATTCCTATCAGGCAGCCCACCATCATTTATTATGACAACCAAAGTACCATTTAAATTTACAAGAATCTAGTTTAGCACCAGTGGACCAAGCACATAGAGATTCACATGCATTTCATTTAGGAGCTTATTCATAGTCAGGTCATTGACTTGATATTTTGCCAGTCTTCGAAGTAGGTTACAGGCATCTTCACCAAACCTTTCATTGAGAGCAAGTTCATTCATCTATGAGCTCTTCTTGGGGTGTGGTCCACATCTGTAGTAGCATCATCTTTGGGGGGCCCACTAGCCTCTTCTTTCTTTTATGTCTCTCTTTTGGGGGGGAGTTTTTCCCTACAGGTTTTCTCCTTTTTTCTATCTTATGGGAGACTACATTTGTACATGGGTACCTCATCAAGCCTAGTTGTCGAGACCCATTTTATATTTCCACAATGCCCACCTCAGCTACATTTATGGGGGGGTATTATTGTAGGTTTTTATTTTTCCCTATTTTTTAATTAGGGAAATTGTATTTCTTGTGCTTACATGGAGTTTTCCTACATTTATGGGATAGGCTAGCTTATGTGGAGATGTGTGTCATAGATGTGTCATAGGTGTCATAAGTATGTCATAAGTAACTCCCTTGTTGGGAGTTATTTCTCTATTCTTATCACCTTGTCACCACCTTTCATGGAGGAGTTACAGTGTATTCTTGGGGTGCCTTGGCCACCTTTTGTGGAGGAGTTACTTACGTGCTCTCTTATATGTATTCTTCACTTTGGCCATCTCATGTTAATTAGATTTTGGTTTTCTCAATTTTTTCTTATACAATTTATCTACTTGTATAATTTCAAATTTCTTTAGCATCTATGTAGTGTGCACTTGCTTCATCTTGTGTGATCACGTCTCCATTGCATTTGCATTACCTAGATTTTGGCAACAACTCCAATAGCCAAGAGCTACTAAAAATGGATAAATCAAGTTTTAGACTATTGAAATAAAAAATAATAGCTATTTTATTTCTACCCCATCATTATTCAACTCTTTCAACCATTATTTTGGCTTGATCAATCTAAAAATCTCACAAAATTGCCAATTTACACAATTTTAAGCATGTTTTAGGATTATGAGAAGGCATTAAGTTTCATTTATATTTATAGAAATATTATAAACATTATACATCTAAATCAAGGATTTATAATAACTTCCATACATTCCTCTTATTCATAAAAACTTTAATCTTAATGAAAACATTACATACTTTCTTCAAAACTTGAAAAGAGGTTCCTAGAAAGTGCTCTTTAGCATGCTAGAGTATCTTCTTTTAGCTTTATGATTTTTGGGGTTAAATAATAATTCCTAGTTCAATTATTCTAATTTTATATCCTCCAAAAGACATTTAAATGATCTCATTATGCTTTTCACCTTTCATTTATTCTTTAAAATCATCCTTCATGCAAATCTTGCTTCTCTTATGCTTGGGAATGTAGACCTATAGGTCTGTAAACATGTAGGTTTGTATTCTATTTTTTAAAGCTATTAATAATAATTTTATTGGTAAATTATTCCCTATGATATTATTATTCATATATTTAAACATTTATAAAGATCAAACTTCCTTGAAAGATATCTAAAATATCTTCAAACATCTAGTTTTTGTTGAGCATTATTCCTATTGTTAAGGTTTGGAATTGATATTATCATTGATGTCAAAGGTTATTGAGAAATGTGTTCATAAGGTTAAAGAATAATGTATCTATGAGAGAGAATATTAATCATAATTTTAGTGATTATTATAGTATAAGTTATTGGTATATGTTCTTATGACTGTATGAGTGATGTGAATTTCAGCATAGAAAGTCCTTGTCAAAATTTTCATGTTCTTGAGGTCCTTTTTGTCAAATTTGTCAAGTGCTTGAGCTTAGCAAGTGTCTTTAGAAGGTATGTGCATAAGATGCCTAGTTTTATGAATTAAGGGTCATGATGTCCTAGTGATATGAATGCACATAGGAATGAGAAGTTGTATGAAGTTATTTGATCATGTATATGAGGCATTAGATAACTAATGTGAGTGTCAAGGTGAGCCTATAGGGGTAAGACCTATAGGTCAAGTCTATAACTATTCCTCTTCTAGACCTTGATTAGATTAATGAGGCATCATGATCTATTATAAAGGTATATGAAGGATGTATGACATTGTTTAATCATGTATTAGGTTGATTGAATATGTAAGAGTGGTGGATAGAACATGGAAATAGGCATGAAGTCAGTTTCAAGGCCCAATGTGATTTACAGGTCAAGGTCTAAGCAATCAAAGAGAGAGAGAGAGAGAGAGAGAGAGAGAGAGAGAGAGAGAGAGAGAGAGAGAGAGAGAGAGAGAGAGAGAGAGAGAGAGAGAGAGAGTGTCCTAATGAGGGTTATTATCATATTTTAAGGTGTATATGATCATATAATAATTTTCATAATTAATTTATGCTGTTTTAAGTTTTCTCATAAATTTTTAGGTCAAATTTGGAAGGATAAGGCATGAAAATGTGTTTTAGAGTCTCTCAAGTGCACAAAATGAAGGGTTCTCTACTCGAGAAGGCTTTTCTTGTGATTATTAGCTCATAAAACCTCTACATGAGAAAATAATATATTAATGGTATATGGGTAATGGTACTATCTCAAAATTCTAGGCATTATTGTTTTCAATGAGGGGTTAAGCTTTATGAATGATTGCTAATAGTGAAATATGGTTTAAACCCTCAAAAAACCCTAATAGTAACATGATATGAATAAAGTTTTTATAAATTGATTATAATGGATTGGTTTAGATATTATAGTGATTATAGGCTGTATTAAACTCTCATAATAATATCTAAGTGTGATTAAGTCTTTAGGGGAGTAATTAAACCTGACAAGAAAGACCTTGTCTCTCAGAGATTTGATGTAGTAGTCAAAGTTGACCAGTTACTTAGAGATTTGTTGTAGTAGTTAGAGTTGAACAAGTCAAAGTATGAAAAAAAATTGATGGATAATTTTGATACATATATTATATTTCCATTTTGGTTTATACATAGGTTCTATCCCTTAGGTGTGCTAAATTGGTCATTCAAGTTGACTAGTCACTAGTAGGCCTAATCGTGGAATTAGTGAAAAACCAAAAAATAAAGAAAATGTATGTGTTATCATGTAATAGTGATGGAAAAAAATTAATTTATGTGTTTTATACTACTTATAATACATTATTATGTTTTGTATAAGTGTTGGGGTATAGTAATTATAGTGAAAAAGTAGCTCACAAGTTGACCTATCTAGTTTAGATGAGACAATGAGATACAACATTGTGAGATTGGTCTACAAGACCAATATTTCCATTTTACCATATTATATTTATATATAATAATGGTATAATTATCTCATACTATAATATAAATTCATCATAACTCTATGTAAATGGTCATACAGGTGTTGAAGGTCATTATCACCATGACTAATCTTTGAAAAAAACTAGAAATTTTGAGTAAGTTACAAGAGTGATTTTGAGTCCTTTTCCCCTATGTAATGAAGTATAATACACTTGGTGAGGATTTTGACATATTTTTATTTTGTGCATATTATTTTTTTCATGATTTTGTGGCTAAACATTTTGTTATCTTTAGTGTGTGTGAAGGCCTAATGTGAGCAGGACAAATGGCATGCTTCAGGTTATACTTGGAGCTAAAAGGTGTCATGGACATAATATGAGATTATTAATGGTATATTTGAGTGAAATATGTATTTTTAATTCTATATATGAATTTTTAAATTGTTCCAATAATATCAAAGGGTAATGTGTAGTAATGAAGGCCTAATTAAATTATGTCTTCTTAAGGCCTAAAGAAGGATTTGGTCCATTTGAGCTGTGGTATACCTAATTTAATGTTTTATTCATGTTTTTGGAATTTAATAAGACCTATTGTGTGAAAATATAATTATTAAAGTGTGTATTTAGTACCAAGAGGTGTATGAATAAGAGCCTAGTATAAGAACAAGGCCTAATAGGCCTAATTATCTAGTTAGAGAGAGTGTGTGTTGAAGCGAAGTATATAACAATTTGAAGAGATAAAGGAGATATTTTAGACCATCATAAGGGTGTAGAGAAACAATAATTAATATATAATAGGGCTAATATATATTAAAATCAAGGTCATATTACCTAATCTATCTTGAAGAGACCTTGTTGAGTGAAGGATCTTAGAATGTAGTTTGAGAGGGATAAAAGAGTGTGAAGAGAGGATGAGGTGGTAATCATAAATTGTTTTATAAATAAAGTGTCCTAAAGGTAATTAAATCCATCATGTAGTTGATTTGGTATTGATTCATCTAAAGTTTTGGTTCCTCCTTGTAAGTTGGTTCTTGTTAAAGCCTAGCTGAGTTGGTGCTTAGATAGATGGGGTTAGTGCTCCATGTGGAGTTGGTGCTTCAATAAGTTTGTTATTTTTCATATAAGACTATAGTAAAATTATATATATATATATATATATATATATATATATCAATTTATTTTCTTCCCTTTGAGATTTTTCCACTCAAATACATGTTATATATGTTATGCTCTTATCTCATGCCCATACAAATGGTTCTCGATAGGTTGATAGTTAACTATATTACTTTGATAGTTCATGAATGATAAAGTAAAGTTGTAAAAGTTTTGAAGACTGATTCACCCCTTAGCCATCATTGTGCTTACAAAAATTTGATTAATATCATGGTCCTTTAAATCAATTCTAATAACTTAAAGTTGATCCTAAGAATCACAAGATGTTTAATTATCGAAAGGAAGAAGACAACATATATGATGAAGTGTACTATGATAGTGAGGAAGGAAAATCTGAAGTAGACCCTGAGCTGAAATCATAAGTTCCCTTGATGATTTGAAGCATCACAATAACACTATAAATGAACTCAAAAATTAGTTATAACATTTTAATACAAATTTTAAATCAAATGAAATTGAGTATGACCAATTACAAACATAGATTTATTGAAGGTTGAGAATGAGCAACTCAAAGACAAGATGAGAAAGTTTGAGAGAGAGTGTGTGGGAAGTTATAATAAGTCAAGATTACCAACATGAAAATAAAAATTAGGAAACCTAATGCAATAAAGTATAAACCATTATAGGACCATGAGAAAAGGATTAATTAGTCAAGAGGTAAGTATATAAATGTTGTTTTATACATATATCATAAGATAGGATGCATACCAATATTCTTCTCAAATAGAGTAAGAAGGCCATAAATATTCAATAAGAAATTAATCTCCTAAAATGTATGAGAATGATCAATACTTGGTTAGAAATACAAAACAAGTTAGGACTGATCATATTGAGCTCAAGAGTCAAGATGGACTATTTTCTGAGGAATAAAAGATTGAAGATAATTTTGTGCTAATTAAGACTATCTTTCACATTCAAGATGAAATCATGAAATGTTATATAGATAATGGTTTCTCAAGACATATGAGAGGATAAAAAAGTAATTTCATCTCACTGAAGAAGAATGATGCATGACCAGTAAGGTTTAGAGACAACACAACTACCAATAGAGTTGATAAAGGCATCTTGAGTTTGGAAAATGGGAAGACCAAGACATAAAATGTGTTGTATGTGGAAGGTGTGAAAAATTACTAGTTTAGTGTATGTCAAAATTATAATAAAATACACACACTAACCTTTCATGATAAAGTGTGTGAAATAAGGAGAGCCAAATTAATAAGGATAATTTCCAATGCTAAGAGAATTGAGAACAATCTATATGTGTTGAATGATATCAAGAAGGAGAGATGCATCATGAAAAATATATATGAAATTTGGATATGGCATAGAAGGTTAGGTCACCTAAAATTTGTTAATATGGTAAAGATTATCACTCAAAATTCTATGAAGAACATTCCTAAGATAACCAAACCTAAAAACATACTTTGCAAGTCATGTCAAGATGGTAAGTAGACTAGAAGAAGGTTCAAGTCCAAGGAGTACTCTACTAAAATACCCTTGGAGTTAATACACACTGATCTCTATGGGCCTATAATAATTCAAAACATTTAAGGAGATAGATAATTAATTTTAATCATAGATGATTACACAATAATGACTTGGGTTTCATTCTTGAAATAAAAGTTAGAAGCTCTTGATAAGTTCAAGGCATTCAAGCCTCTTGTTGATAATGAGAATAATGGGAAGATCTAGTGCCTAAGATTTGATAAAGGAGAGTTTTGATCTAATGAGTTTGATGACTTTTTTGAGGTTCATAAAATAAGGATACAATTCTCATCTACTAGGACACCTTTCTAGAATGGGGTAGTTAAAAATGAAGAATAAGACATTTCAATAGATGGAAAGAATTATGCTAAATGACTCTATATTATCAAGTGGATACTAGAGAGGGATAGTAAGCAATGTAGTCTAGATTTTTAATAGAGGATAAATAAGGACTAATGGAAACAAGACTCCTTATGAACTTGGAAGGGTAGGCCTACCAATGTGAAACACTTTAGAGTGTTTGGGAGTAAATGTTTCATTGAAATAGATGATGAAGACTTGTGAAAGTTTGATTTTAGATCTGATGAAGGTATAATATTAGGATACTCATTAATGATCTTAGGCTATATATGTTATAACAAGAGGCTACAAAAGATAGTAGAAAGTACCAATGTGAATATTGATGAGACAAGTAAATCAAATTCATAGTCAAAAGACACTTTAGAAAATTTAGACTTCAAAAACAAAGAGGAGACTATAGAGGTTAATGATGAATAAAAAGAAGAGAGATAAGAATCAAAAGGACCCTTAAGACAAATTAAAAGAGATCACCTTGAATCTCAAATCATTGGCAACGAGAATGTAGATATGCAAACAAGGAGAAGACTGGAAAGTAATCTAAATCAATAGAATGTTGCTCTATTATCCAATTTTAAAACTAATAATCGTATATAAAAAAACAAAGATAAAATTTTGATAGGTCCTCTAAATGAGGAGTTAGACTAAATAGATAATAATGAGACTTGGGAACTAGTTCCTAGGCCTAAAGACAAGAATGTCCTTGGCACAAAATGGGTGTTTTGAAACAAGTTGAATGAAGATGGAAAAGTCACTGGGAACAAGGATAGATTGGTATGTAAGGGATATGCATATGTTGAAGGCGTAGACTTATAAGAGACCTTTTCACTAGTAGCAAGATTGGAGGCCATCAAATTATTTCTATGATATTCAAGATTTGAAGGATTCAAGGTAAACCAGATGGATGTCAAATCTAACTTTTTGAATGGGAATTTGGAAGAGGAAGTGTACATTGAGAAACCTGAGGGGCTATCGCTATCAGAAGACAAAGACTATGTTCACATATTGAAAAAGGCTCTCTATTGTCTAAATTAATCTGCTAGAACTTTTTATGATAAGTTGGATAGCTATTTATTTGATCAAGGATTAGAAATAAGAGTTATATATAGTAATCTATACATTAAGATAGAATATGAACATCATTTAATAGTATTTATATATGTGGATGACATCATCTTTGGTGGAAACAATGATAACATGACCACATATTCTATAGAGGTGATGAAGAAAGAGTTTGAGATGTCCATTCTAGGAGAACTATCATTCTTTCTTGGGTTGTAAATCACTTAATCTAAAAAAGGTATATTCATCTCACAACCAAGTACATAAGAGATATGTTGAAGAAGTTTGAGATGGAAGATTGTAAGGTAGTTAATACACCCATGATAAAAGGGTGTAATTTGAGAAAGGAATATGAGTCTTAAAAGGTTAATTATACATCATATAGGTCAATTATTGGAAGTTTTTTATACACCACTTCCTATAGACTTAACATCATCCAAGTAGTAAGTCTTGTGGGAAGGATTCAAGTAGATCCAAAGGAGAATCATATGCAAGTATTAAAAAGTATACTCAAGTATCTCAAGGGGAATATGGATTATAGATTATGGTATCTAAGAAGCAAGGATTTTAATTTGATAGCCTATACATATGTAGAGTGGGAAGAAAGTATAGATGATAAGAAGAGTACTAGTGGAGGAGCTTTCTTCTTAGGTGAGTTCCTAGTTTAATTGATAAGCAATAAGTAACCATTAGTAGTATTATCCAATTGTGAGGTTGAATAAATTATATAAACTTCATGTTTCACTCAAGTCTTATAGATGAGATAGAACCTATAAAATTAAAAATTAAAGCATGGTGGTCCTATCCCTATATATTGAGATAATAAAATTATTATAAACATCTCAAAGAATCCTATCATGCACTCAAGGACCAAAAACATTTCCATTATGTATCAGTTTATAAGAGAGAAGGTAAGTGAACAAAGCGTCAAAATTGAGTATGTTTCTATATAGGATTATATTTCATAAATATTAAATAAACCACATCCAAAGGTAACATTTTAACACTTAAGACAAGAACTAGGTGTAATTCCTACACTTAGAAATCATTGAAGAAGCCAAGTACTTAGTGGGAACTAATCATTATCATTACCTCTAAGAATAGGTGATTTTTTCCAAGAATAAATGCATGGAGATAGGGGGCTCATATTTTTATTATGTCTCATATATTCATAGTCCTATGTGTTGAGTATTTTGGTTACAAGAAGTGTGATCCCAGGAGTTATAGACATCACTTTGTCATTTATATCAAAGGGGGAAAAAGACTAGAATGTGGAGATAAGAATGATTAGTATGTATTAGTTTTTCCATTAATGAAAAATGGGAAGATTTTTTATCATTATTCCTATTGTTTAGGTTTGGCATTGATATTCTCATTGATGTCAAAGGTTCTTGAATAAGGTGTTCATGAGGTCATTAAGGAATATAGCTATGAGAGAGAATATAGATAAGTGTTGGAGTGATTATAAGAGTGTAAGACATGATTTATATATGTTATTATGACTTCATTAGTGATGTGAATATCAACATGGAAGGTCATTGTCAGAGTTGTCAAGTGACTGAGCCTAGTAAGTGTCTTGAGAAGGTATGTGCATAGGATGCCTAGTTTTGTACATGAAGGTCATGATGGATTGGCGAGATGAATGCACAAATTCATGAGAAGTTGTATGAGTATATTTGAGAATGTATATTGGGAATTTTATCATTCATGTGAGTCTCAAGGTGGGCTTATAGTGGTAGGACCTACAGGTCAAGTCTACAAGTAGACCTCTTTGAGACCATGTTTGGCCTAATGAGGCATCATAAGCTATTTTCAAGGCATATGAAGTATGTATGGGAATATTTAAGCATGTATGAGGTTTATTTAGTATGTAAGAGTGGTGGAGATCACATGGAAATAGTCACAAAAGTCAATTTTAGGGCCCAATGTGATTTGAAGGTCAAGGTCTAAGCAAGAAAAGAGAGAGAAAGTGTGGCTTAAGGAGGGGTCATGATCATATTTCAAGGTGTATAATATCATATAATAATTTTCATAGGTAAGGTATGTTATTTCAAGTTTTATAAAAAAAATTAGGTTAAAGTTGGAAGGATAAGGCATGCAAATGTGTTCTAACGTCTCTTTAGTGCACATATTGAAGGGTTCTCTACTTGGAAAGTTTTTTATTATGCTCATTATCTCATGAAACATATACATTTGAAAATAATATGTTAATGATATATGGGTAAGGTTCATATCTCAAAGTTCTAGGCATTATTGTTTAGAATGAGGGGCTAAGCTTTATGAATGATTATTAATAATGGAAGATGGTTTAAACCCTCAAAGAATTCTAATAGCTACCTGATATGAAATGAGTTTTTATAAAGTGATAAAAATGTATTTTTTGGATATTTTAGTGATTATAGGTTGTATTCAACTCTTTTAGGCATCTCTAGGTGTGATTGAGTCTTCAAGTTAGTAAGTGGACCCTACAAGAAAGACCCTATTTCTTAGAGATTTGTTGTAGTAGTTAGAGTTAACCAACTCAAATTATGAAAATAATTTTATGGAGAAGGTTGAGACCTATATTTTATTTCCATGGTGTTTTATGGATATTTTATATCCCTTAGGTGTGCTAAACTAGTCATACAAGTTGACCAGTCACTAATAGGCCTAATGGTGGAAATAGTGAAAAACCTAGGCAACAGTGAAAAGATGATTAGGAATGTGTTATCATGAGATAGTGATGGAACCAAATGAATTGAGGTTTTTTTTTTAGGAATTTTAATACATGATAATTTTTGGTATAATTTTTTGAGGATAGTAATTAAAGTTAAAAATTTGTTCATAATTTGACCTATCTAGTTCAGATGAGACAATGAGATATAAGATTGTGAGATTGGTTTGTAAGACCAATATTACAATTTGAAAATACTATATTTATATCTAAAAATGTTTTAATTATATCATAATATCATAAAAATTCATCATAATTCTATTGAAATGGTCATATAGGTGTTGAATGTCATTATCACCATGATTGGTCTTTGAAGAAAACTATTAGTTTTGAGTAAGTTGTAGGAGTGTTTTTGAGTCCTTTTGTTTGGTGTACTAAAGTATAATCCACCTGGTGAAGTTTTTCATGTCTTTTAGGTTCTATTAATATTATTTTTTTCGTGATTATGTGTCTAAACATTTTGTTATCTTCCATTATTCAAGACAAACCTTTTTGTGTGTGAAGGGCTAATGTGAATAGTGTTAATGATGTGCTTCAAGTGGTAATTGGAAATAAAATGTGTTATGGAAATAACATGAGATTATTGTGGGTATATTTGATTTTTGTATGGATTTTTAATACCATGTATGAATTTTGAAAGATTTCCAATAATATCAAAGGATAATGTGTACTAATGAAGGCCTAATTGAATTAGGTCTCCTTAAGGCCTAAAGAAGGATTTGGTCCATTTGAGCTATGGCCAACCTAATTTAATATTTAGTTAATGTTTTTAGAATTTTTTAAGGCCTATTTTTAAAAAATATAAATATTCAAGTGTTTAAGGCTGACCAAGAGGTGTATGAGCAAGATCCTAGTATAGGAACAAGGCCTAATAGGCCTAATTATCTAGCTAGAGAGAGAGTGTGTTGAAGCGAAGGATATAACACTTTGAATAGATAAATGATATCTTTCATAAAATAATAAGGGTGTATATAAAATATCATGAAGATGTAACATGGGTATTATATGTGAAATCAAGGTCATATGACCTAATCTATCTTAAAGAGACCTTGTTGAGCAAAGGAGCCTTTAAGGCAATTTGAGAGGGATAAAAGAGTGTGAAGAGATGAAGAGGTGGTCATAATCCATTGGTTGAGAAATAAGGTATCCTAAAGGTTATAAAATAAATTATGTGGTTTATTTGGTGATGAGTCATCTACGGGGTTGGTGCCTCCTTACAAGTTCATGCTTGTTAAAGCCTAACTTAGTTGGTGCTTAGCCAGTTGGGGTTGTTGCTCCATGTGGAGTTGGTACTTCACTAATTTTGGTGTTTTTATTATAGTAATATATTACGTTTTTTTATTTCAGTGGGTTTTCTTCCCATTGAGGGTTTTATATTTAGATAAGTGTTTTATGTGTTATGCTCTTGTCTCATGCTCATATAAATGGTTCTTGATGTGTTATTTTTCACTATAGTACTTTGGTAGTTCATGAAAGATAAATTAGAGTTATAAAAAATTTAAAAACTAATTCAAACCCCCATATTATTCATTTTACTTCCAATAGTTTTTATTGCAAACACTAAATAGATGTGTTTGGGTTTATACATTATATAATCACCTCAAGAATAAAAAATAAGTTTGATCCATTAGTGGATATTCATGATAGTCTTATATCATCTTCCCTAAAGTGTTTCAATTCAAATTTCTCCTATAATATCACTCAAAGAGTTAAATTATTCAAGAATCTTGTTAACAAGACCATATTTCTTATCTTTGAAGTTGTAGGAGCACATTTGGACTATGTATGTTATAAGTGTACAAACCTCACAACTTCTATCCCAACCATGCCATACAGGCCTATATTTTTGCCATTGAGGTTTGTATCCCTAATTTGGTGTAAAAGAGACATAATAAATGGTAAAATGGGTTTAAATGAGGATTTATTAGATATGATATGATGGTGGAAGTATTTTAGAGATAATTTGAAATAAGAAAACATGTAAACCCATCAAAACCATGCCTACCACCTTCAAAAATCAACAAAAAGAGTTCTTTTCTTGCCTCTTAAGTGGCCAAACGTGACAAATTAATGTTGAAGGTAGTTTTTGAGTACCATAGGTATCTTAAATGAATTAAAACCATCTTTAATTTTTATCAATGAGTTTTCAAACTCAATAAAATATCATGAGACCAAGCTAGTGTGGTTTTGAGAGGGTTTTAGATCACTTTTCTTATTAAGGATGGTTCATAAAGTTAATCCCCTATAACCTAAAACTAATACATTTAATATTGAGGATATATGGGTGTGTGTCTTCTCCTAAGATAATTTTAGCCAACTCTTTTTATCGTTCATAAACTAAGCATTTGAAAACTACTTTTTTTATTGTAAGCAGCTTGATGGAGGAATGGAAGAAACTTTTACCATGTTTGGACCTATTGCACACTCTTAAGCATGGATATGGCCTAAGGAGGATGGAGGAATACATGTAGGTTTTTTGATACCATATTCACTTATAAAACTTGTAATAATGCATCAACATACCTCTTTTTATAAATGAGAACAACTATATTTTTCTTGGAACTCTATTGGAGATAAGGAACACTTGTTCATGGAGTCTATTCAAGCCTATAAATATTTATAACAACATGCCAAGATAATTTTAAAACCTTTAACCTATCATCCCTTACACTATTCCTATCTTGCACATTATAAAATGAGAAATGAAACACTTTAAATTGCTTATAACATTGTAAGATTGAAATAAGCATCATTTTTCAAGTTGTACAAAGCAAATAAGTACAAATATTATCTTGAAATGTGCTTTATGGACTATAAAATCCCCTTTTACCTTTATCACCCTTGAACTAACTTGGACTTGACAGGGAATAGCTTGGACCAACACAAGATGAAATGAGAAATTACCTTAATCTTGTCAAAATTACCTTAAACTCTTCTAAAAACTTATGAAGAGTCAAGTTATAAACATTGGTTAGTCAATTTTAGGACCATGACCTCATATTTTGGCTAAGACACCCTATGATACCTTGATCACCACTAGGCACCACACCACACCTTACCATGACAAGATAATATATGAAAAAGATAAACACCTTCAAGGATATCAACAAAGTTAAACATGAGATAAATAATAATATTTTTAATTAGAATCACATATGGTAGACAAATTTGGCTAAAAGTTTGTATTCATGCTAATGACATATGAGTAAATTTAACTAATTGTCATTGTAATGTAGACCTTGAGTTATTATCTTGTATGTTGTTGTTGATCACTTTGAAAAGGGACTCTGATCTTTTCTCAATGAATTTATGATTTATATGTTAAATAAATTGTTGAAAAAAATTTATTCAACAAATATTTAATTTTATTTGATCATTAATGACATGTTTATTACAAATTTGAGTTTTTTTGTCTCTAACTTCTTGTATATATTCTCAAGGAAAAGTAATATTGTGTTCACTCATAGTTTCAAAATTTTGATAATTGTACTATGTATGAAAAATTACTTTATCAATGGAATGTATTATTTAATGACTATGGGAAATCTATATTATAGAATACGTAACAATTTTTTGGGTTTCATTAGATGACATATTTTTGTAGGGAGAATTTATGGTTAGATGTCTAGTCGTGTTGCAATTTATTTACTTATAAAAATATGTGTTATGTTTCATTATTATTGAGATTGAATGAGTCTAAGAATTCATTTAGTGACCTTATTTCTGGGTACAATATGAATATGGATCTCTTCCTTGGTTATTATAAGACTATCTTATATTGATTCAAATAATTTTAGGAATTTGAGTTTATTATGGTTTTCAGTAATTTTTTTTAAGAAGTTAATTTCTCAATGGAGTTAAGGTTGGTATGACTAGAGTATGCAGTCAAAACTACACTTACAATAGGTTATAATACCAATTAATTATGTATATTTGGAATATTATTACTTTCATTACATAATAAATTATGAATTTTTATTGGCATTTCAATGGTAACTATGTTATGTAGATAAATTGTGAATGTTTGGGTTGTCTTGTTAGGCATGAGGATTTTCTAACTATGTTTGATTTGTTTTGATGATTCATTATATTGAAATGAATAATATTCTCATTTTAGTTGGATTGGGGATTAGTATGCTAGTTATATCATTTAACATTACTAATGTTGTTAAATATTAATTAGAAGCATTATCTATTATGGGAGTTTTCATTATTATAGCTCATTATATCCACTATCTCTTTGATATTGTGATAGTTTTTAGGATTGAGTATACATTATAATGGAAATGTTGGTCATGTATTTATCTCATAATAATAATTAATTTTGAAAAATAGGGTGGAAATAAGGGATGCCCTATTGAGGAAACCCTAATTTTAGTTTGATTTTATAGGCATTACCTTTCTTTATAATTAAAGTTATTAATGGTGCACGACCTAGAAAATTATGAATGAATGGTATTATGTTACTTAATGTGTATGTTTTTAATTAAAAATATAAACTATAAGGGAACATAGTAATGGAGTTGAAACATACCTTAGTTGGAGATGTATAATCAATGACTTATTTTGGAAGTGGATAATTCTTAAGTGATCTTGTTCTATTCCCTTTAGGAAGACTGAGTAAAATGTTTTTTATATGTTTGAAATATGGATTTGTCATAATAATTAATTTTTTCTCTTAGAAGAGGTAAATTCATTTTGATTTGTAAATTATGAAATATTTATTTAGTCTCACTTTGCTATTTTATTATTTTAAGTTACTCTTGATTTTCGTGTTGACATTGTTAGTTATGTTAAAATATTTATGAAGGAGTCTTGATGTAGTCTAGAACTAGCGTTAGCAATGGCTTTGCTAATAATATATCATACCCTATTCTAAGCTAATAGATTGGGATAAGTTTTAATGGTTATTACTTAATTTGTTGTAGTGATTTATTTATTTATTTTGGGACATTATGAACCTATGTTTACATTTATATGGAATTGGTAAGGACAAAATTATTATAATTTATATTCTATAGAATTCATATAAAGTTATTTTTCTTATCTCCTTCTGATTGAAGCATAGAATCATGTTGTCTCACTCATAAGAGAACTATTGTTTGATGTAGTATGATAAAGGTTGAGATCTTAAATACAACTTGGGTACTCTTGTATCTATGATCTTGTTAGGAAGGTGTGATTAAAGTTAGTTTATGATTTACCTAGATAGAAATTTATGATTAAATACATAACCTACTCCAAGGAGACTTAATTGGTTAATAATTATCACTTATTTAATTTAAGTCTATTAGAACCATGCCTTATACATATAGATATAATAAGAATTAAATTTGATTTCAATTTGTGTGGTTATAAATAATAATGTATCAATGACAATTGTATGGATTCATCATCTCAACTACATTATAGACAAATGTAATAATATACTTGAGTTGTTAAAAAACTCCTCTATCCTGATATCCTTAAGTATTGAGGTTTTAATTTAGATTAATTTAGCTAATGCATTCCCCTACTTTTATGTAAGAATTATAACATCTCTAAACCCTTATTTTATTGTAATAAAAATTATAAAAATATTTATATTATCTTTTTAATCTAAGACCATTATTTGAATGTATGTTATAGGTGTTTGGATTGTCAAAATTACATGAATTATTATTGATTTTTTTTTAATTTATACATAATAAAATCATTGAATATAATCCTTTTCATAATGAATTGAATGTTTCCTCAATAAATCTTTAACCTTAATCCTATTATCTATGACATGCCCAAATTGTGTAGTTGATTATATTTATCTATCTTTCATGATTAACATTTGTTGAATTTAGTATGTTTTCCAAGGTAAAAGTATCATAAGGGGTAGTGTGGTTAAATTTATGGTAAATCACATAATTATTGAAGTTATTTTTTGAGGAATGTGATTGGCCACATAACCTATGGGCCCTACTGATTTCTGTTCCAACTGTGAAGAGAATGCAAGACCAATCATGTACATAGGTTCATTAATTTTTTTTAATGCAATGTACTTGTGAATTTTTTTGTGTTGGATTGTGAGAATCATAATATTAAAAATATCAAAAATGTTATAGGTTATTTTTGGGGTTGTGACATCGGTATCAGAGTGTAGTTATTACAATAGGGATCTCAAGGAAATATTTGGATTATTATTTTTTTCTCAAGATGGTGAGGACACTATATAATAGGGACCATGTTGGTAATAGTTTTTTAAGTGAAAATGTTGTCAAGATTATATATAATAATATTACTAATAATGATGTTAGAGGCAATGCTGGGAATAATGATATTAGTGTAAATATCCATGATAAAAATAATCATGTAAGAAATGATGTTTTTATTGATAATGTTGGTGGTAATAAAAATGGTGATGATACCAATATGGATCATATTGATAAAAATGTTGGGTAGGATGTTGTCCTGAATGAAATTATTGGTGTGCTTCATAACATAAAAGACCAACTAGAGCCATAGGGCCAAAGCTTGAAACATATGGAAGACATGTAGGAAAGGGGTAAAAATGAGGAGGTACAAGGGGTTGAGAAATGTATTAAAAACCAAAGGAAAATTGATTTTTTATATCCCATCACTTAGGATATTGATAAATTTCCACCTCATACTTATTATGATGTGGAATCTAGAGATGCAACATAAGTATGGTTGGTGAACTTTTAGAAAGAATTCATCTTGCATAATATGGGATCTGATATCAAGGTTTATATAAGAGATTAACAGCTAGTAAGTGATGATTCCTTATGGTGTAATGACCTATGTGATCTCAATGGTTATGACACAATTACCTTCACTTGGGAAATAATTGAGAGGTAATTCAATAGAATATCCTTGAATGGGAACTAAAAAGAATAAAAGATAATATAGTTATAGTTATTGAAGGAAGGAACTATGATTTTATTAGAATATGACAACAAGTTTATTATATTCTTATGTTATGTGAATTACATGAATTACAAGTAAATTAAGGTAACCAAGTTCAAGATAGGCTTTCATGAGGTGAAAATTCATGATGTGAACTTGAAAAACCTTCACACTCTAGCTACTAGAAATGAATCTACACACCATGGGGAAGAAAAGGAAAAGTCTAAATTGAAGGTAAGGTGAGAATACAAAAACAAAAAATTTCCATATAATCCTAAAGTATATATTCCTCCCATAAACTAAAATTTAAAGAAATCTAATCAAAATAAAAAAAATGTGAGAAACAATATTAGTTCTTGAAAATTTCAAAATGTAAATAGAGATTCCAATCCTTAGAAATTTTTCAAATAAAAATAATGAGAATGATAATAAGTCACAAAGAAACTTTCATGGCCTCACTATAGGAGATTATATAATCCCTTTTTACCATTAAAATATAATGAAATTCTGGGAATATGGTTGTAAAAATTAATGGAAAGATTATTCTTAGTTGCATGGTAATCAACCAACAAATCAACAAGTCTATGTTATTGTTGATAAAATAAATACAAACCCCACAGTCTACTCCAATATAAACTAAGGTATATTTTTTTGTATTCCATTAGATATTTTAATTTATTCTGGTGCAATTGATAGTTTCATTTCACCTTTTACTAGTTTTAAGTGCAATATTAGATCCTATAGATTTAGAGAAGGATGGGGGGTTGAGTTTGGAATAGGGAAAAGAGTGGTTTATTTGGAATGCATGGAACAAACTAAACTAAATATAGGAGTGTTTAAGACTTAATTAAATCTATTTTTTCACTTATTAGAGTCCTATTACCTAATTTTAAGCTTGAAATGGTGGAAAAAACATCAAGATAAGATTGAATACTTAATCAAAATGGTTAAATGTATTTATTATGTTGGAAACCATGTGGAAATTTAAATTTTCATGATAATTAAATCTATAAGTATTCTTTTGGATATTTAGCTAAAAAGAGAAGTAAGATAAGGATTAAAAATTTATATTCTAAAAAGAGAAGTAAGATAAGGATTAAAAATTTATATTGTACAACTTAATGAAATTTCTAAGGAAAATGAAACTACTCCACAATACTAATCATTATTAATAGAATTAAAGGATGTATTATATGAAGAGATTCTACCTTTTTATACATGAAGAGAGTTTAACTTATGTATTAACATTATACCAATATATTCACCTACATCCACCAAATGAATGTGGTATATTTATGGGAAATAAAGTAGAAATACAAGGGTTAATGGGAAAAGGGTTGATTAGGCAAAGTGTATCACCTTGTGGAGTCATGATTGTCTTTATCAACAACACGGATTTCAACTTGAGAATTTACATTGAATATAGAATGATAAATAAATTCACTATAAAAAAAATTATCCCATTCCTAGAATAGATAATATTTTTGATCAAATTAAGGGTGTAGATGATTTTTACAAGATACACATTCCATTAGGGTATCACCAACTTCACATAAAATATGAGTATGTGAATAATCCAACTTTTATAAAAAGGTATGGCCATTATAAATTTATTGTCCTACCCTTTGAGATAATAAATCCCCTTTCTAATTTTACCCACTTGATGAATAGTGTCTTCAAGGGTTTCATTAATTATTTTTTTATGGTCTTTATGGATGACATACTGATTTAATCTAGAAATGATATAAAGCATGAACAAGATTTACATTTGGTGTTGTAAATATTAAGATGACATAAGTTGTCTGGAAATTTTTATAAAAGTTCCTTCCATTAAATAATAATTCATTACCTTGGGCACATCATCTCTAAATAAGATATTTAAGAATACCATTCTAATATTTAATCTATTAGGGAGTATTTAATCATAAGAATGTGCATGAAGTGTGTAGCTTCATGGGATTAATCAAATACTAATGGAGGTTTGTTGAATAATTATAAAGGATTTTTAGCCCCATCACTTCTTTGAAAAAAAATTTGAGCAGACTCCTCAGTGTGAGGAAAAATTTCAAATCCTTGTTATCTTGGATCCTAATGGAAACTTTGAATTCTAGGATGATGCTTGTGGTGTTGGAATTAAGGATGTTTTGATGCAAGATAAAAAAGTGGTTACCTATGAGTCCCATAATATCAAAATCAATGAGTATAACCATAAAAATCATTATCCTGAATTAGTGGTTATGGTTCATACTCTTAATTACTAAAAACACATTTTTCTTGGGAAATATTTATAGGTAAAATTTGACCATTACAGCCTTATCATTTTTTTCCCAAGATGAATTAAATACAAGACAATGTCGAATGGTTAAATGAATAATTTGATATTAATATTTCTTATGTTAATGGTAGTGCAAATAGAGTAGTCGATTCTCTTAATAGAAGAACACATCTTGATATAATTAATGTTTAAGGTAAACTTTCAAGTATTATGTTATGAATCAACATCTAATAGACCCTATATGCACAAAAAAAATTGTGTTGAGTACACCAAATAAAATATGGCTAAATATATTTCTAAATATTTCTTGGACTTAAATGAACTTTTGAGGTATCAAGACAAACGTTATATTCTTGATTTAGTAAATTTAAGGGAATGAGTGATAGAAGAAGTGCATGTTGCACCTCCTTTCACTCATCTAGGTGTCACTAAAATGACACATGAGTGTAAAATATTATACTTTTATTATAGGAGAAGTAAAAATTTATTTTAATTATAGTAAAATGCTTGAAATTTCACTATGTCAAAGTTAACCCTTCCATCCAGGTGGGTTGTCACATCTTCATATTGTACTAGAATATAATGGGATATAACTTCAATAGACTTCTTATTGTGACTACCTAAGACTTAAGACATGCATGGCACAATGTTAGTGATAATTGATAAACATATTAAGGTTGATAACTTTATTATAATAAATATTACTAGCTATGTTTGCACTTTTGTTAAAACATTTATGATTGAAATTATTCACATTCATGGTGTTAAAGAGATCATTATCTTAGTTAGAGATAAAAACTTTATTTATAGTTTTTAGAAGGCCTTTAATAATGACTTTTTAATAAGTGTGAACTTAAGATTAATATATAATCGAGAAATGGATAGTCAAAATTAAATGTTAAACTAATTTATCAAGGACATGTTAAGGATTTATGTAATACACCAGTAGTCTTAATGGTAGGATTACCTCCATTTGGTTGAATTTACAAACAATAACACTTATCATTATATTATTAAGATGTTAAATTTTGAATCCCTATTGGGAGGAAGTATATAAATTCCTTTAGTTGTGATGGTTTGGGGAGTAAATTTGTTTTAGGTATTGAGACATTACATGATTATGATGAGAAAATGTATCTTATTTATCAAAGGTTGAAAGTTGACTCTAATAGACAAACAAGCTATGATGATTTTAAAATGTCACCAAGAGAGTTTGAAGTCATGTAAAAATTATATTTTAGGGTTAGACCTAACAAAGTTCTATAAATTTTGAAAAATCATCCAAATAAATCCACATGTTTTCAATCCATTTAACATTGTAAAAATTATCGTCCCTATTTCAAACTTCTTATATATTCCTTACTCTATTTATAGAATGCATGTTGTGTTTTAGGTGGATTTTTTGAGAAAATATGTTTCTAATCTATCTCATGTTTTAGATTAAAAAAAATTTAGGTGGATACAAAAGATATGATATAAATAGACCCAATCAAGAATCTGGCCCATCATAATGTTAATATCTAAAATAGGGATATACAACAAGTCTTGGCTTAATGAGAATAGCTAGGTGATTAAAGTGCCACTTGGGAAGACTAAACATTTTTAGGTAGCACAATCCTTGGTTTTTTGTTTAAGCCTTAGTATGGTGCCTCCTTTTAGGTGGAGTGGATGTCATATCCCACTTGGGTAGACCTTGAATAATGTACCATGCAATGACCTGATTTAAATTATAACCCCTCCATCTGCCACTATAGTTTTAATCAATTTTTTGAATTTTGATTAGAATTATAAATTTAAAATTAAAACAAAAAAAACCTAGTAAACTAAAGACTAATTAAGTATAATGGAAAAAATAGAGGGTTATTTTTGATTTTATGAGCATATCATTTGACTAATTACTCTATTTCTTATTCTTTTTTTTATGAAACTAGGAAACTAATCAGTGATCAATCATTAAGGAATTAATGTTATCTATGGGAGATGAGTGGTTTTAAAAAAATCATCATTCTAATAGAAAATTTTTTAACTAGTTTTACAAAAGTGTATGTTAATGAGTTAAAGTATTTTTTTTTAAAAATCAATAAAGTGACTTGTTTTATCTATCTTGGTAGGTGAAAAAGTAGCTAAAGTATAAGGACATTGAAAATTTGAGGGAAAATTGTAAGTGAGATTAAAATTATAGTGCAACCAATGTTTGGAGGGAATTTTTTCCCCCTCATTGATTGAAATTTTATAAATAGCTATCCAAAATCCATTTAAATTACTAGTTCATTGTGCATCAAATGAGACCATAGTAAACCAAACAATTTGTATTATATATTTTATTAATTTCTAGGTTAGTTTTATCTCATTTATTGCTAGGATATGTTTTTATTATGGAAAAAAAATATAATAAGATTGATTATTATGGACTCAAACTTGACCTTCATATATATTTTGATCAATTAAAGGTTGTGGAAACTTGTTTTGATTTATTGCACATGCAATATAGTGGTTATGTTCTATTTATTTCATGGTTTATTTTCCCTAAGACTCTTGTATCATATTTTTTTATGGTTTCATGTATTTGGGTAAGGAAAAATATTAATTTCATGGGATTCATCTAATCAAGCATTTCAAATTTGTTTTTGTTACAAAATAGGCTCACTATTTTCCCTTATCTTTTGTTACTATTTTTATTAATTCATTATCTAGGGTTAAAATAGATCTAAATGCAATATGTGTTTACATGTTTCATCTCAATTTGAACCTCTTTAGCATTTTTGTTTACACATTATTGAATTTATGTAATGAATGTTTATTAAATCATATTTTAATATACATGTTAAATATGAATGACAATTTTTATTTTGGAAAATATTATTAATTCATGAATTTTATTATCTAAAATGTGTCTAAACCCCCTTTTTATGAAATAAAAAAATTGCATTTTCCTCTCATTTTTTTAAATCTAAATTTTAGACCAACAAGCCCCTTAAAATGAAACAATTTCCCATTGACCAAGTGGGTTACCTAACATGACATGACCTACTAATATAGACGTTAGGTATATTTTTGGTCTAATTTTTAGAGAGGTTGGATGGTTTCCTTCCCATATACGTGAGTTTTATAAATGATCCATTAAAACTACTAATGCCATTATGTGATTGTAGTTAATATCCAAATGATTGATATAGGTTTGGGGTCGAAAGACTTCATTGGACTATTGCATCAGTATTATATAGGTAAATAGTGTTAGGTTAGAGAAAGAGATAATGTTTTTCCAACATACCTTTTCATGATATAACATATTTTATAAATAAATGGTGTGTGTAATCATTATCTGTATGTATTCAATGACCATAATTAGCTTAAAACTAATTGTGTTCTCTATGTTTGTGTGTGATGCTCATTATTGAATGTAAGTCCACTTAAATTTATATATAACGTAACCTAATTTCAAATATTATTGACATTCAAAAGATTGAAACATTTTAATATAAAATCTTATGAACCTTAATGTCATGGAATATTTTAATAACAATAGAATAACCATGGTGTCTTAAACCTATGAAACATTCAACACACGTTATTTTATACAAGTGACATAGTGATTATGTCTTTGGCATGATCTTAGGCTCGTGCATGTTTTACTTTAATAAGAACTTAATTATTATTTTATGACTTGGTATGAATAAGGTTAATGATTATGTTTTCTTGTTTTGAAAGAGGTCCTTTTGAATCATGATGAGGATCATATGCTTGGCATAATATTTTACCTTAGTCTTGGGATAAAATCATTTTATTTTAGGGTTTTGGGATAATATTTTTATATTTTATATCATTGGGTTTTTTCATCTCAATCCTTGGAAGGTAGAGGATAAAGAAGAAGCATGGATAAGTAGTGGTGTTTTCTTAGGAAAACATATTGGCCATGACCATGGAGGTTGAGGGAATTTTTTTGGGAAACCTTTTTTGCAAATGTGTTAATATTTTTGGTAGCCATGGAATTTAGCATAAGGTTATATAGTGTTTTGTAAATGGTTAAAAAGATACACATAATTGGTGGTAAGCTATAAAGGAATATAAAATAAGGGGAAAATGAAGAAAGCAAGATTTTAAAAATATGTCCAACTTTATTTTCTTATTTATCTTTAAATGGATTTATTTTTTGATTGCTATATTAGTGGCTACTACTGCTTCTTGTGATATGGGAGACCCCAAACATGTGTAGGGGTTTTGTGGAGGAATTGAGTGGGATTTATAAAAATACTAGGGTTTTTATTTCACTTCACATACTCATTTTTTCTTCCTCAACAACCTTCCACACATTTTATAAGCATTCTCAATTTTTGTACTGGTTATTTCAAATCTAGATTTGATCAGAAATGTTGGATGTTGTGGTGTTGTGTGAAATACCTTGAGGGTAAATAAATTCTTTACTCATGTCACCTTTTGGGTGGTATATAGATGAATAATATGATAAGGATAAAACCATTAAGTGTTTTTTTATTGTTTTATTAGTATGGTGTATCTTGCTTGCTGAATTATAGATTACTCTATTCCTTTTTAGTGTTCATTTTTTTGCTTTGGAATGATAGTTATCTATTATTTTCACTAACTTTGTTTGGAAGCCCTAAATTGGTGGACATTTTAACTCTCTCTCTTAATATTGAAATAATTTAATTTTATATTAATAATAATTATTTGGTGGTCTATTTCAACCAAAAAATGATGTTTAGGGTGGGTAGGGATTAACATCATATGGATGGACTTAGATTTCACATTTCATTGGTTGGTGTTCAAGTACAAGGAATTTTTCTAGGATGCATATGCAAACTAGATGATATATTAATTTTTTTTTGAAATAGTTTGTAGTGGTGCTAATGAATTGTGTGGCACTTGAAATTATTATCATTGTAATGTATACCTTCAATAAGTATCTTTTATGTTATTTTTTTATCACTAGATAAAATGGACTTAGATTCCTTTAGTGATGAATGTATGCCTTTACTATATAAATTGTTGAGAAAAAATGATTCAACAAATATTTAATTTATTTTGGTCATAAATATAATGTTTATTTTAAATATGAGTTGCTTTGTCTTATTTGATGAAAATATTATTAATGAAAAGTGATATTATGTTCCTTATTAACTGTAACAATTTTATAACTATAATATGAATGAATTTTCTCCATAGTATTGTAATTTATTATTTGATGACTATCAGATACCTTTGTTAGAGAATACTTTATGATTGTTTGGGTTTAATTGTATGACATAATGTTTTAGGGAGAAGTTTTGGTTAGTTATTTTCTATTATTTCACTTTCTTTACTTATAAAAATATGTGTTATGTTAAATTATTGTTGATCTTGAATGAGTCTGAGAAGCTTTTTAGTGACTGTATTTTCTAGGTAGATTATTTATATGGAGTTCTTACCCAGCTATTATAATTTTATATTATATTTATTCAAATATTTTTATGGGTTTTATTTTATTTTGGTGTTGATTAACTATGTTAAATATTATAATTTATCAATGGAGTTAAGGTTATTATTATGTAGTATAGAATGGAAACTACACTTGAATTCAAGTATAATACTAGTTGATTATGTCAAGTTGGCATTCTAGTGTTTTATTTACATGATAAATTATGAAATTTTATTTTCATTACAATGGTATTTTTTTTATTATAACTCAATTTATGATTGATATAAAAATTATGAGGGTCCTAATGTCATTCACTAGTATGATGCTAGCCTTGTCGAGGTATCTTTCATTACTCTCCAATGTGAAATCAATCACAAAAAAGGTTGTAAGAGCACTCAAAAGGTCAAAAGAATGCCTTTGATTTAATAGTTTTACATCCATTAATACCTCATATTGAAATTACATTATATTAATGTGGTAAAGGTATACCAGGCCATGATCAAACCATTGTTTATTTCCAATCTCTCATTCATAATATTACTAATGTTTTCCAAGGAGCATCAAGAGGAATTTATAAGCCTATTAGAGTTACAAAAACATGTTCAAGATCCAAGTAGCCATGTTTTATATGTTTAATAAGTAAAATCAACTGTATTTTTCATTATTCTCTTTATGTAGGGTAATCATAGGGTGCTGGTAAGCTTAGGCAAGTCTACAAACTCAATAAAAACATATCTAAAATGTGATTGTAGGTATGCAACAACTATATAGGTAATTTTAAGATCATATGGCATAAATGAGAGTTATTTATTTAAGTTAAATATATAATGAATAGTATCAATATTATTTGGGTTTTTAATGAGTGGACATTATTTTGGAAGACAACTTGATAATAGCTATAGGTTTTAATAATGTTTCAATTTCTTCCAAGGATTAGAAGATCTAAGCATCAAATTTAAAAGACATAAAAAATGTCCTTAAAATGTTTTACATGGTGGTACTATCATATCCCATTTCTCTCATGTTCCAAATACCTTCATATAGTCCATAAATGGAGAATGCATGTAGTTCAATATCATTGTCAAGAGTTGTTGGTTCTTCCTCATGTTCTAGTTTTGATTTGCAATTGCATGGATTAGAACAAGTTTTAAATGGAATTTTGAGGGTATTATGATAGTTAATAATGGAAATTATATGCATAAATAATAAATAGAGCATGTGGACTCACTTTGTAGTCATATAAACCTAAGTGCGTGAAAATTATAGGTTTGTTTTTAATGTCCCCACTTCATACTATAGGTGCATATCTTGGATCAAGTATTAGAGGCCATTAGAATGGTTTTTAGTCTTACATAAATGATGATTATAATTATTTGTAAAGCTATAAACACATTTGAGTAATAATAGTGAAGATAAGCTTAAAACCTATCAAAACCTTAAAATCTTATGAATGCATACTTTTGATATTTTAAGGGTTTTAGAGGCATAAAACATGATGGTTAGATATATAAGAGTGATATAAACACCTATATAAGTATGGTTATGATTTTTCATGATGTAGTGATCAAGGTGAATGTCCCTCCAAACCCTTAAGACTCTCTAAGAGATAAAAAAGTTGCAAGCCTATGTACAAAGCTTTCTCAAGGTTTCCAAAACATTCCTATATGTCTACAAAATATACTTTATTTTTGATAAAATATGTTAATTTAAATTTTATTACATGATCCTTAAAAATAATTAAGCCATTATGGTGTCTTCAAGTGGAAAATTTAGATTCTACAAACCTCAGCATGCTTCCAGAGAGTCTTTATGGTTTTAAGTGTCATGATTGTATGTTTCTAAAGAAACTAAAGAATTAACATATCCTCATGACCTCTAAAACCCTAAAAAAATATTGATATGGTTATCCAAGAAGAATAAGATTGTAACATTGGCATGTTTTAAGCATAAATATAAGGTTACAAGAGTTTTAAGCTTTTGATAATATTTTAGAGGTTTAAAAGGATGTTCTAAGATCCCATGGTGGTGGAATTATCAAAATTTAAAATTTCCTCCATGATAAAATGCGAAAGCAAAGGTAAAACGTGATCCATGTATTCAAAGGCATAAAAATGAGTCCTCAAGGTTTATTTTATGTGACAATGGTTTTCAAGACCATAATACAAGGTTTTTATGAGTTTCAAGATACTCATATGATTATATGGTAGAGTCCACCATATATCATAATATGAAGGGATAAGATAGAATTTAACTAAAATATTCACACCTGTAATGCACTCATAGTCATATGACTATGTTTTTATAATATTCTTGATGATATCAAGTATAAATAGGGGTACTGTAGGTATTCATGTGTTTGAATGCCATTTATAAAGATTGCAAGTATAATTCTTAGGGTTTAGGAAACATTCAAGCATGATCTTACCTTCATATAGGTCTAAAACTAAAATAAAATATCTCATAGAGTTATTTCAAGTGATTATCAAAGACAAAAAGTTTTAATAAATCTCAAGTACATTTACATGTCTGTAAAAGATAGATAAAGGTCTTAATTAATGTTTTCATGTCTTTTAAAGCATAATCAAGGCTCTAAAGACCATATTATAGGTCTAAAAATGCATTATTAAAAGTATAGGATAATATAAGACCCATAAGCATGTTAAAAAAGATTATTCAATGAGTTAAATATTTATATGACAAATAAAAAGAATAAGACAAAGTTTTAAGGCAAGTTACAATTGTATATGATAGAGAAACATGAGGTTTTAGGCTCCTGAAATATAGTTACAGGTTTGTGAGTAGGTATACATTATTAATAGATATTAATACATGCATAATACAAAAATTTTAGGTAATAAATATTAATTTAATGGTGTGAATAAATATTTTAGTCTTGAGTTCAAAAGCCTACCTACAGGCATATAGGTGTCGACAATTTTGCCACCATTGGTTATAGTTGCTTATGTGCAAGTTTTCAAAAAGACTCCATTCATGGATTTAAGATTTAAAAAGGTCTAAAAACATCATAAAAAATTAATTATTCCAAAAAAATTCTTATTAACAACTCAAAATTCCAAATTTTGGTCGAGGTTTCTTTTATTCCTCTAGCTAACTGTTACTTGCAATCTAGTGAAGGAAATTTTCAAATGCTCAGTATATGAAGGTGAAGAAGAGTTGGTTCAAAAAATATTAGGTTATGTTTTGGGACCTTATTAAATAAATATTATATTAATTGGTTTTAGGTTATATTTTCTTAAATTTTTGAATAATTTTTAATAATAATAGGTGTTCTAAAACCCTTTTTAAACCCCAATGGCTCAGTTTTAAGAGATATAATTGCATTTTTGAGTTCCTTATTGATAAATAAAATTTATGTGAGATATTATTTATCACAAATAAAATTAATTAATTTTAAAAAATAGAAAAAATCAACAAAAAATGAATAAATTCAAAGGTATAGGTATAAGGGTTTTAAGCAAGTAAAAGAGATAGTCAAAAAAGAAAAATTTTGAGAGCTTTAAGAGATCGGTTGAGAAAATATAATAGTTGAAATTATTATAGAGTTTATTATTTGTAATAATTAAAAAATAATTATGTATTTATTCATCATAAATCTCAATAAAATGGTAAAACTCAGACCTATAGGCATTCAGAAATGAAATTGTGCAAGCTAATCAATACTAAAAAGTGCATATTTTGAGTTTTATGAAATTAAATCTCATGAAATTTGATATGGAAGTATGTTTTTATGTAATTAATGGTTTAAAATTGTTTTCATATATTTATTATACCTTATTAGAGATAATATTAAAAAATATAGGTCTCCCCCCTTTTGGCTAAATTTAGAAAAGGTCAAGTTAAATACAAGAGTCTTCAGTTAGCCGTAAAAAAGTGGAGTTAAAACCATGTAAAAGTAGAGAAGTTGATTTCAGTTATTGGTTAATATTTTAGGACCGGGACTCCTTATAAGTTAAAAATTTATTCTCTCTCCTACTATGCCCCCATTTGGGCTAAATTTAGAAGGTGAAGTCAAACATACATGCAAGTGTAAGTGAGATAACTGAAGACAAACTCCAAGTTGCAAGTCAAGATAAGTAAAATTAAAAATCCAAAGTGAAATAAAGTTCATTTAATTAAAACTTAAATATTAATTCAAACTCAAAAGGATTTAATTGAATATCAAAAGGAGTTCAATACAAGTTTCAAGTTCAATAGGAGTTAACTAAATATCTTTTCAAGATTAAAGACAATCAAAGCATGCATGCAAGAATATTTTGAATTTAAAATATTTAAACTACCTTATCTCTCACATTTCCACACTATATTACAAATATATAAATATAAATTAATGTTTATATTATTAAAATACTACATTGGAATTTGTGAAGAGTTTTTGAAAGATTGAACTTTCAATTGAAGTAGGAGTGAACTAAGAATAGAATGGACTCATATGGAGATTAGTTTACTCTCTCTCTCTCTC
>JARHVA010010193.1:197500-206067 GCA_037957365.1 Torreya grandis
AGGATTATCATGAAGAGGCATAATGTGTTTCATGAGGCTTAATCCATCTATTTCCTTTTCTAAGTTATGATATAGACTAAATTATGATGTAACAACAAAATTTATGTAGTCTTCTAGTGCCCTTTTCTCATCTTTCATCTCATTTTCTTATATGTAGGGTTGAAAATTCCTTGCTTATTATCCATTATCTTTGATATGATGAGAATATACTATTTTTTAGACTTTTAATGTTGGATTAATTTTTTGGAATAAAAAAATAATAAATTTTTCTTCTTCAAGTACTTACATTTTGTGTGTATTTTATAAATGTGTTGATCTATTTTTATATAAAGTTGTTTTCTCTTGAATTTTTGTCCAAATTCTCCTCAATTTTATTTAATGACACCATATTTATTAGGTTTTATATTGTGTATTTCTACACTTTGTCATGAATTATTTGTGTAAACTCACCATTCTATCCTTTGGAAAGGTAGATGATGACCGTCCTAATTTTGTCTTAGGTCTTATACCTCTATACAAAAAATTTATGCAAGAGAGGTTCAATTTAAAGATTTTGTGTAATAATTTTAGTCCTTATAAGTTATATTATGTTGTTATAAGTGAGTGGAGGATATTTATAAACTATTGGTACATCGCCTCTTTATGTTCCTATTCAATTCTTCTTCCCTTTTCCATGACAAAGCATAATATTAGCTATATATAGGTACATTTAGCATATTTTTAGGCATGTATCTAATGCTAAATCAAGTGCATATGTTTAATAAGGAATTAAACCTTATCTATCGGTTCATCCCAAGGAACCAAGGTTCTACACCTTATGGATAATCCCATAATTTCCATTGGATCAGTTGATTTAATGAGTGGCTACAATGTCCAAGTGATAATAGTTTTTGGCATGATTAGTGGGATAAAATTCCATAGAATTAGAAGAATTAAATTGAGGAATTGGTAATTATCCTTATTAGGATGAAATATTAAAGACACTTCAAAGGCACCTGGTGACTCCATCCATTTCTAATTTCAGATTAACTTTACACTTTCATGACAAAGGAAATAAGGGAATATATAGTGTTAATGGTTTTCAATTGGTTGAATTATCATTTAATCCTAGAATAATAATAACTAAATTATCAAAATATCCTAAAATAAGATAAATGGGTTATAGGCAATCTTCTCCAAGAGCTTAATCTACACCCAATTTTGGTAGATTTCTTAGACTAAAAGAGAGTCTAAATCCATTTTTTCATATGGATGCTCAAAAAAAAATCATTTGTTTATTACATTAAATGGAGGTAATACTTTTTCCATTAAATAATATGATGGTATCCTAGTTTAATATCTTAATATCATTACTTCTTTCACTAGTGAGGATGATACCACTCCTATAGAGCAAATACAAGACATTGCCAACATATGTGTAGTCTACAACATCACTCATGATAATGTGGTCTTGAGACTTCTTGATAAATACTTAAAATTAATATATTTTTAATGGTATATATGGATGAATTGTGTCATAATTCATAGCTGGGTTGAGTTGGGAGAGATAATTTGCTAGTATTTTGAAGACAAGAGTGATCATCTCTCTCTCTCATGAAATAATTTGTTGCCATCAAGAGAGCCCCTCACAAGTACATGGTATATTTAAATTTTATATTATAAAATATTTGGGATATAATCCCACCCTTGGTTAATCACACTCCAAGTAATACTTTCTTTTACTACTTGAGGTCCCTAAATACTGATATATTTGTCATGATATAGTCAATGGGAGACACAATGTTACCAACTCCATATGACATTGCTATAAGGGCTGAAAATAATCTAATTAAAATAGGTAAGATTTACCCTAGGAATAAAATGCCTTTATTTATTGATCCTCTACCCATTGTACCTACTTTGGCAATCAATTTAGTATAAAACAACCAATCAACTCAACATGCCACCCCTCCCAATGAGCTACATGGAGTGAAGACATTACTAAAAAAACTTAGAAATGATTTTGTGGCTTTAATGAGGTATCAAGATGAACATATTATACCATATAAATAATACAACCAGCCATATCAGCCTAATAGGCATCCCTATAATGAAATACACAAGATCAAGGTTAAATCACACATGCTAAGCCCTTCAATAATCAAAATCTGAGTGTTTCCAAAACATTAGAATCTATTGTACTAATGAAATTCAAACTCCTTCAAGAATATGATAGGTTTTATTCTTGCATTCAACCTCATAACCAACTACATATATGAATGGTGTGCTCAATCAAGACTTGATGGTCCAAATCATAACACTTCCTTAAGGGCAACCAATTAAATCATCTCCATAGAATAAAGAAGTGCATGGTGAAACATAAGCATAAGGTGATCCTATTCTTTTCAATTGGTAAGAGAGTGACTTTTGTGGCATGAATATTGATGAATAATTGGGTGTGGTTTCATATTTTATACTTTAGGACTCCATAGTACTAAATCTTATGTTTGATCAAAAAGAGGATGCTACTCACCATGAGGCCACTACACCAAAAAAAATGTTCCTAATTGTTTACTTGATGAATACATGAAAGATTATCATGAATTTGATCCATATTATCATATGGAATGAGTAATTTTATGTACCTATTGTATATATGGGAATAACATGATTCTACCCAATATTGATTAGCCTCAATAAAATTTTGATGATACTTGGCATTGATACTATGACCTCATTGAAGAATTTAAGTATTTTACTACACCAACAACCCCTATAGAGTAAAATAAAGACATTGATGGACTTTAAATTATTAGAGATCTATTTGACACATATAAAGATAATAAAATAAGAGAAACATGCCAAATTCATAGAAAAGGTTAATTCTCCTTCAAAAAATTAGTCATGGATGCAAGAGGCTTATGGTTATTAGATGCTGGAGCTAAATACTAAAGGGTTTCATAAAGAGATAGTGAATTTGTAAAGCATATTATATTTAGGTGATCATCTCAAAGAGAATAATACTATTCTAACTAACCTTGTAAAGGCTCAAGAAGTTATTGATGAGGCATGTTAGCAATATTTTGACATTGATGAAGAATTTGAAGCTTATATCAAGTAAATAGAACCTAAGGAGCAACACAAGGAGACAATGGAGTTACAATAGTCATATCTTAGTTTGATACCCCTAAAGAAATCATGAAAGATAAAGATAAGATTGTAAAATCAATGGATACACATGTGAATGTTAATGAGTTACCAAAGGAGTTTGTCAATATGAAGAGTATTTTTGACTTAGAAGATCATTTGGAAAGAAAAAAAATGAACCTAATGATAAATGGAAGAGATAATGGGATAGTGTTCATTGCTAAAGATATGTTCTTAAGAGTTGGTAAGTCATTTGTCAATTTAAAAATAAATATTTCACTCATTCCTATCAACCCATATGATGGTGTGCTTACAAAGAGTAGGAAAGACCTTAGAGAGTTTTTATTTTGACTTGAGTTGATTGGATAATTTTTTGAGGTCATTTTTAGGTCTTGTACATAGTAGATTAGTTGTTTGTCATTCCTATAAGTATTTTTTAGAATAGTTGTGGTTAATTTTTTTCTTCTTTTTGTGTATTGGAGGTAATTTTTATATTTAATTCAAGGTCTTTTCAAGCATGTCATGGTATTAACTTGTCTCATTCTTCATCAATTTTTAAAATATCAATGACTCCATGCCGAATGGGGTGTTTAGGGAAAAAGCACACTTTAGAAAATTCTAATAAATGTTGGATATCACTCCATTTAGGCCTGATATAAACATTAGGAGGGGGTTTAATGTAACTCACTAGGTATGATGCTAGCCTTTTATAAGTATTTCTCATTACTCTCAAATGTGAAATAAAGCAAAAAAAGGTCTTAAGAGCACTCAAAATGTTAAAAGAATGCATTTGAATAAATATGTTTTCCCATACATTCATGACTCATACTAGAATTATATTATCTCAACATGGGAAAGGTGTACCAGGACATGATAAAACCATTACCTATTTCCAAGATCTCATTCATGGAATCTATGGTGTTACTAAGGTTTTACCAAGGAGCATCAAGAGGAATTTATAAGCCTATGAGAATTAAAAACTCCCATTAAAGGTCTAATTAACCATATTTTATAGGTTTCATAAGGAAGATCAATGATATTTTACATATTTATCTTTATGCAAGGTAGTTGCATGATGTTGGTAAGCTTAGGCAAGTCTCCAAACTCAGTCAAAACCTACTAAACCCCTATTTTAAGATTGAAATATAGGGTTTCCATGAGACAAATGTGATCTTAAGTATGTTACAAATTTTATAATTCCTTTTAAAAGGAAAAAGGTGGAAATGAGAGGGATTTATTGAAACATCTAATGCATACCATCAATATTCTTTGAGGTTTCAATGAGTAAACATTATTTTTCAAGACTAGGAAAAAATTTGTAAATTTTAATAATGTTTTCTTTGTTTTCAAGGATTGGTGAATTTAATCATCAAATTTGAAAGACTTAAAAATTGGTCATACATTGCCTTACATGCTGATATTATAAGATCCCATTGATATCATGCCCTAAAAACCTTCACATAGTCCATAAATGGAGAATTCAAGGAGTTCAAAATCATTATCAACATTTATAAATTCTTTCCTCATATCCTAGTCATTGATTTGCAAGTGCATTGATTAGAAATTTTTTTTGAGGGACTTTTAAGGGTCATATGATAGTTCATCATGGACCTTATATGCATAAAAAATTAAAAAATCATGTGCATTAAATCTACAGGCCTACAAACCCAGGTGCATGAAAATTGTAGGCTTATTTCTTATGTCCCCTCTTTGTGTTGTATGTGCATGGCTTGGATCAAGTCTTGAAGGCCATAAAAATTGGTTTGAGTATTCAGAGAATGATGATTATAATGATGGATAAATATATAAATATGTATATTTGAGTAAGAAAAGTGCAGATAGACTTAAAACCAATAAAAAACTTAATATTTTGAGGTTTGTAAAGGAATCAAACATGGTGTTTAGATATCTAAGAGTTATATCAACACATATATAATTAGGGTTATAAGTTTTCATGATGAAATGATCAATTTGAATGTCCCTCTAAAACCTCAAGGCCCTTTAAGAGCTATAAAAGTTTCAGGCATGTGAAATCTTTCTCAAGTTTTACAAAACATTCTTGTGTGTCTACCAAATAGAATTTATGTTGGATAAAAGAAGTGAATTCAAAGTTTCTTGTAGACTCATTCAAAGTAATTAGGTCTATATGATGTCCTCTTAAGTGGAAATTTTTGACTATCCAAAAGTTTAATATGATTTTGAGGAGTATTTATGGTTATAAGTGTCATGATTGTGAGTTTTTAAAGACATTCAAACATGAACATATCCTCATGACCTATAAAACCCTAAAAAAAATCCTAATATGGTTCTCCAAGAAGAATCAAGACTACAAAAAATAGTTGGTTTTGAGAATAAATATTAGGTTACAAGATTTTTAGGTTTTTTATAAGAGTAAAAAATTCTCCAAGGATATTCTAAGGTCCCATGGTGGTTTAATTATCAAACATTCAAATTCACTCCATAATATAATGCAAGAGTAGAGGTAAAAACATGACCAAGACACTAAATGTTCCTACAACAAAGTCCTCAAGGTTCATTTGATGTGATAATGGTTTTCAAGAACTTAATACAAGTTTTTTATATGAGTTTCAAGATACCTTATATGAGTCTATGGAAAAAAAAACTAGATATCATAATCTTGTGGAGGGAGAAAATAAAGCTCAACTAGAATATTCACACTTGTAATGCACTCACAAGCCTATAACTATGGTTAAATAAGATTCTTGATGATATCAATTATAAAAATTGGTTATTATAGGTATTCATGAGTTTTAATACCATATAAAAATATTTAAATAATATTTATTAAGGTTTGGGTAAAATTAAAACATGATATTACCTTCATAGTGGTCTAAGACTAAGTTTTAATATCTCTAAAAGTTCTCCCAAGTGGAGGAACATAGAAAAAAAAGTTATAAGAGATATCAAAGACATTTAAAGGTTTGTAAAAGATAGTTTAAAGTATTTAGTTAATGTTAATTTACCTTATAAATTTTGATCAAAACTCTAAATACCATCTTATAGGTCTATAAATGCATTATTGCAAGTTTATGCTTCTAAGCAGGCCAATATGCATGTTAAGAGACCTTCTTAAGTAAGTTTTAGGATTCTATGATAAATATAAGTAACATGAAAATGTTTTAATCATGTTTAAATCTTATATTATGAATATTCATGAGGTTATAATCTCTCACAATATATTTACAAGTCTATGAATAGATCTATAGGATTGGAAAGTATGAAGACATGTATAAGAAGCAAGTTGCAGGTCATGAATAGTACCTTCATTGTGTAGAGAAACATATGAGACTTTAGTTTAGAATTATACCTATATGACTATAGGAATGTTAAATAGGTTTGTAACTAGGATGAGTCCTCTAATTAGATAAAGTATTTTCATAAAGTGTTAGTTAAACTCCTAACCAATCAAAATCATTATGATATATTAAAAGAAAGATCCTACATGAAACATGAAAGTTATATTAAGGTAAAATTATAGGTATATGAAAGCATTAGGACAAGGCATCCTAAAGAACATTTTATATCTTTCCAAGGTAGATTATAAGGGAGGATAGTGTTTCAAACATGGAAATATCAATTTCTCAACTTCCTCAAGAGACCTTCACATAAGCTCCAAGGCTAGTTTTAATCATTTCAAGTGCTCCAATACCTGGAAAGTATCTCATTCATAAAAAATTTATAGGAATTAAAATTATCAAAAGGTGAAAGCCTAAATTAAAGCATATTTCAATCATGAGAGGCATGTTTATTTTCACTATCCCTTTAGGACTAGGAAAGGTAGTAAGTTGTCATTAAGATAATGATGGAGGTATGAGGCATTGGAAAGCTAATCCTTAGAGATGGATAATTCCCTTCATGGATTAGTGGTAATGTAAATTCAAAACTAAATAGGAATAGGAATATGATATAATTTCATATATCTAACATTTAACATGCATGAAAGGGGGAGATTGGTGAGTTAAGGGCATTAGGATAAGAGAGACATGTTTCAAAAGAGTGGAATTGCCTTGAAAGAGGAAACCATGCATGCACAAGACTTCCAAATGTCAAAGAGAGAAAAATTAGGGTCTTCACCTTAAATAATACACCAAAATATATGTAATATCATCATGAAGAGTCATAATGCATTGAATTAGGCTTAATTCATTTATTTCCATGTCTACTTTTTATATAGGCCTAAATTATGATGTAATAACAACATTTATGTTGTCTTTTAGTGATCACTTCTCCTCTTTCATCTCATTTTATTATATGTAGCATTTAAAAAATTCTTTGTTCATGATCCCTCATATTGGGTATGATAATACTCTACCCTTTTAGAAACTAATAATGCTATATTAATGCATTGGAATCAATAAAATACTAAATTTTCCTTCTTTAAGTACTTGCATTTTGCATGTATTTCATAAATTTGTTGATTTATTATTTTTATAAAGTTATTTTCTCTTGAATTTTTTTATTGGAATAGAAAAAAATGAGAAGGATTATTTGAATAAATTTACAAACTTTTCACTTAATTCCATACATCATTCATTAACCATTCAAAATAACATAGAGATATAACAATGCATAGAAAAAAAACTACATAAGCATGAATCAAGATATCAACAAATGAACACCACAGCTATGTGGGAAACCCTTATGGGGGATAAAACCCACAAAAAAAAACTTTTAATAATGTATTATATGTAATGGATCAAGTTTATTTTAGAAACAACCCAATAATTAACACTAACACTTAGAATTTATCTATCACCAACTAGACCTTAGCAAGCACCCACTTGTAAGGAGGATACAACCTTGTAGGTAACCAAGCACAAAATAAAAAACTCTTAAATAATCACAAATTAGTGAATTAATCTGATTAAAACTTGTTATTTTTTTCTTATACAAGTGATTGTGGACACCCTGCAATCTTTCACGCACAAATCTGCCTCTCACATCAACACATACTGGTCTTCTTCTTCTTCACTCAACTAGCCCTCATAATCTACAATATGAATCAACATAAAATGATATAAAAATTTATTATAGATTGAATACATGAAATATATAAGGAAAAATAATTTATAATATTTAATAATATCATTAATCTCTCATAGGTCATTACTCATGACCCTTCTTCTACTCATGTCTTCAATCTTAAGCTCTCTTAGACATAACTCTCATACTTTTCCTTTTCTCGATATAAATTTAGATAAAAATTTATTTTATGCCATATTATTATGTATCATAATATAGTTAACACATGTAATGGATTTATTTCCACCATTTCCCCTTTATTATGCTCCCATTTGATTGATATTCAATCATATCCTTTGCACAAGCATGACTAGACAAATAGGCCTAATTGCCTTGACATAATATAAGTTAATCGATAATTAACTTTAGAATTATTGTTAAAGGTTAATGAAATAATC
>JARHVA010010194.1:0-65000 GCA_037957365.1 Torreya grandis
TATATGCAAGCTTTTTGGTAGTTGGCAAGGTCTAGAATCTAAAGGTACATCCATGATATGTATTTTCCAAGTGTTCAAGACTAATGTGATATATAATTAAGAAATAATGTGTAAATTTCCCCCCTTTAATCTAGTAATAAAATTTTTAGTTTATGGGGAAAATGTATCTGGTTGTGCATAACTCACCTTATCATTTCTTGAGTTCAACTTGAGAGCTTTTCTAGAGACTGACCTGAAACCAAGAGCATGTTATAGTCTATAATCAATGCATAAAATATGTAATTGAAAATAATTTTATATTTTAAATTGAAAGAGATAAAGGCTTAGGAGTACACCTATGTATTGACATAACCATCTTGACTTTTGGAAATTTGATTTGAAAGATGTATCATTATGAGTCAAAAAATTTGAGATTAAGACAAATACAAAATATGAAAAGTGTATATATCTAAATAGATAGAGACAAATTTGTGGACACATGCCCATAACCTTGGGGAAAATAATAATTTACACTAGATAGTTGAAATTAGCCCAATCATGCAACCCAATCATACTTATATACTAGTGACTATGAGTGAGCAAAGTCAACTCACAATATAAAACTAGTGAGGTTAGATGATGTGATAAATTATAACCTATAAACATGGAAAGATTGATGGATTTAATTAACTTGGAAATACCAAAATGTGAACCAACTACTACAGTATATTGGCTCAATACATTCCATAAAAGTCCAACTTGGTGGGTGATGATAGTCCCTGAAAGTGTTTAAAATATAAAACTGATTTGATTTTTACATTATTAGTCACACTACATAGAATATGTATCATAGATATGTCTCATGTTATAGTTGTGTATAATAATGGTACCAATTTATAGAATTATACCACAAATATATATTTGAATCATATAAATGTGAATTTTGGCCAGTTTAAGACTCTATAAGTATGGAGAACATGTTTCAAAAACATATGCCCACTATAATATGAACCTAAAGACTGGTGTGAGTGTGAATAACATTGTTCCAAAACATTCCCTAACTATAATGTGAATTCAAGAACTAGTGTAAGAGCCAATGTGGAGGAATCTAAAAACTGATATAAGTGCCAATGTGGAGAAATTTAAAAATTGATATAAGACCTAATGTGGAGAACATTTGTCAAATAAATGCCATGACTAAATATCAAACTATGAGAAATGTGGAGAACATGTTTTCATAGCATGCCCCCACTACAATCGTAATTTATGTAGAAATGTGAAAGTCATACCCACATTGCTTGCCCCAAATGATCTTATCCTAACCTTTTGAGGTGAGACAAAGTAGAAACTAGTAGTTACCTTACCTCAAAAGGATAAGATAATTGTATAATATGTGTATGAATCATGTAGCATATCTAAAGAACATGTTTAGGAAGATAAATGAAGAACGAAGAATGTGATCACACCAAGTCCTAAGATGGATGATATAGATTATGGAAACATCTAGATAATGACAATATAAGCTCCAAAATAAATAACGAACAGATACAAGGGCACTCAAAACAAAATCAAAAGATAATGGTATAGGAAACCTCAAACAAGGGGCATATTCAAATGTTGCAAAATAGAAGGAACATGACTTAGTCAAATCTCCACAAAAATAAGAATCACATATTCATATGTTACCATACAAAAAATAATTACATTTTCAAATGTAAAATAAGCAACCAAATGCATGAGGGACACAAAAAATTGATCATATTTAAATGATCAAACAATATCAGTGAAAGACACTCAAGGAAGTAAATAGTTAAAGTATAAGCAACTAGCATAAACATAACATACTAGTTTATGGATCATATCTGTTAGTAATAAGCATTAAATACATATCATATTGATTATAATGTGTAATATATAATAATTGATAAAGGCATGTATAAATACATATATGAGCTCAAACATGATAATGTAAATTGACCACAGAATGATATAAACTTGATGTATTATGATCATAGAGGTGGATGCCCCAAATGTCCTAGTGATTTGAGTAGAGGGGAAAGCTAATAACTAAATGTGCATAGATAATTTATCTATATATGTGTTTATCCTACTCAAAATATGTGTGAAATAGGTGTATATAGAAAATATTGATATGCAATCTACCAACATGAAACTAATAACATATATCCCAAGGGGAAAATAAAATATGTAAATGTTTAATAAGTTTTAGAGTTTTGAAGTTTTTAAGACTTTTTGGTATTTTTAGAATACTTGAGAGGACTAGTTGAGGAAGACCTCATTATAAAAAAGTTTAGGATAACTTAAGGAATTTTTAATTATTTATTTATAGCAATGCATGACCACCTCTTCAATGTTTATGTGTAATGGTATTCTTGAAGATGTTGGTGGGGAAGGGTGGCCATATCCATCATGGTGTAATCAAATATCCCTATCCCTAATAATAAATTTGATACACATATATGCATTATCTAGTGTTGTCTTCCAATCAATGAACTAGTGTTCTCTAAATTTTAATTTCAAATGTATATCCCAATCCAACATCCATGTGATCACGTGGAACACTTGTTGTCCACATGATATTGGTAGGTATATATATCCAAGAGATTTTGGCATCAATAGAGAGTATGCTAGTTTAGTTGTATTGTGTCTCAACTATTGAAGGAATGTAATTCTACACATTATATGCTAATTGTTCCTATCAAAATTGAGATCTTGACAATAAACCCCATCAATATATTCAGTAATAGTTATACCTTAGTGCCTCAGTCACTTTTTACAATGGTTTTCATGTGAATCTTTCGAAATAATTTGTCCTCTTCTCTTCTTGATCATAATTTCCATGTGACACTCACTCTTATATTTATGAATTTGGTTTAACAATAGTTGATAATGACTTGTATGATGACCATTTATCTGATGATAGTTAATATATGGTAACCATCATTTCATAATAATTCTATTGTTCTATCTATGCCTGTTAGAACTTAAATATATCATGATATGTTTAAGAAACATGGAAATTATTGTATATGTAGTATCACGGTTTGTTATGAGATGTATAATCTACTATGGAGTATTATGATAGACCTCCAAATTATTTATGTGATGTATCTACATTTGAATCTTATATGGTTATCTTAATGTGTGAATCCATGAGGGGTGTGTAGAATAACAATCATTTACATGTTCATCTACCATTTTATATTTGCCCTTATCCTGATATGGTTTCATATCCTCTATAGGTGAGTTTGGTTTATATGTACTAGGACCTATATAATTAAATAATTTATGTGAAATATGTTAAAGTGGATTGAAATTAAGTTTTTTGAATGTATCATATTTCATATCATGGGCTAGAATATCACAAACACCAAAATAATCTAAAACATGGCCAGCTTGTTGTTCAATATTAAATGATGAAGGCATCTAAAATATTGGAGGTATTTTTAATTTTTATACCATTGGATCCTTTTGTAATGGTTAATTTTAATGATGTGCATCTATGTTCAATTTAGTGTTTAGTGCCATATCGACATTTCAAAATAATGGATCCATTTTACTTTACTCACACATTTCATAATTTTTTATAATCTTAATAGGAATACATTGGTAATGTTATAGTGCATCATTTTACAAAATTTTAAAGGTTCATCATTGGTAAGCATTGACAATAATGTCCCATCATGTATGCATTTTACACATTGATGTAAATTAGATGGGGCAACCTCCATTGTGTGTATCCAAGGTCTACCCAAAACTAAATTTTAATGTAATTATTGAGATATTACTTGAAAGTGCTTGGAACCATTTTTATCCCTAATGTTACATCCAACATTATTTGTCCAAACGAGGGGCTATTTGAATTATCAAATCCCTTGATACGTATCAATGCATTTTTCTAAAAATTGGTGCTAATACCTATGTTGGATAGGAAATTTATGCTAAAAATATTTAATCCCAATCCATTATAAATGATCACCCTTTTGATACCCTTATTATGCATAGTTACTTGTATAAGAAAAGATAAATCTTCATCAATAACATACTTACGTGGTAAATCAATTGAATTAAAGATGATTATTTTTATATTATTTTTGAGATCTTGCATGATATCCATAAAGTTGGCACAATATGACTCAAAACTTAGGTTCCAAAAAAATCTTCATATTCGATATCCTTATATATAGTAGAGTGATTTAAAATTTAAAGGATGTAAATCTTAGCATGTGTGTTGTTCAATTGGTCAATAACATCATATCCCATTGATTTGATCACAAGCTTTGGCTTCATAGGCACATGTTGTATACTAATAGTTGGTATATTATATTGAACATCTTTACATTTTTTATTAGTGATAACATGGATCTTAAAATATAATATACACCATGGATGAGTGATGGGTATGGGATGGTCGTTGTCACGTGAATAAGGTTAACGTAGAACAAATCATTGAGAGCATATACGTTGGCATCTAAATATTGGATCTATAATATTAAAAAAGGAATTATGAAGAGAGATTAAGTGTTATTTTTATTTTTAAAATCTCTCATTATATCGATGGGCCTGATTATTTCTTTGGATTATACCTTAGATCAATGTAGTATATTATCAAACTATCACTACAATTACAATTGTAACACAAAATAAACTACACATTGATCCATATTGATAGAAAAGGAAATATATTTTTTAAATTTTTAAATATTACTAAATAATAAATTAAAAATCAAAAACATAGAATTAGGAAACTCTATATCAATATCTAGGTTTTTTCAGATGAAAGGTTGGGTTCATCAAGTGTTTAACCCTAAAATATAGACATGAGAATTCTAAGGTTAAAGGAATAAGAGATAGCCTAGGGCACAAGTATGGTAGATCATATCAAAAGTAGGCCAATTAATTATAAAATATACATAGAACATATACTGAAGTTATTATGATGAGATGGTAAAGATAGAAAGTACAACTATGTTAAATATTACCATTATAATGAAAAAAAGATAGATAGTTCTGATGTTAATACAATTTAGATATGGAACAGTTAAAAAGTAAACTGAATCTTAATTTTGAATTAGTCATCTGATTCCTTAAATTATACATCTAGAATTTTAGATATTTATGTAAATCTAGGAAGGTTTCATTTATGCTACTATCTGAATTGGATATAAGTTTCTAGCATTGAATACCAATTAAAATTAGATGCGAACACATGGATGACTCTAGGTTATTTGTCACTTTCATTATGGTGCATTCATATATGTGTCATGGATTATGACTATTGATCAAATTGAAAAAACCTATTACTTCATCTTCATAGTGGCTGGGAAAATTAGTTAGTTGGCACACAGTTTCAAGATGCCCCAAATAACCCTTTGTTAATAAGTACTACCTATAATCCAATAATATTAATATAGTTTTAGACTCGTGTATTTCTCCCCTATGTGATGGATTATGTGTTAATAATGCAATGTGTGATAAGCATGTACAACATTGACATAGCTTGTAACTTGAAAAATGTGGCTCATGGAATTCTTCTTCAATAATTCAGACCTATAGATGTGTTTTCCTTGTGATTAATATAGAAATAGGAAAAAAGAGAAAAGATTTGCTCACTTTAGTGCTTGATAGAATGTTTTTGGTAAGTTACCTTGTGAGTTACTAGGTCTTATCTAGGTAAGGAATGAATGAGGGTTAATGTTATATTTATACCAATCATTTTAGAGAATATCTCACATTAAAACATATAGGAATACCATAGGAATACATTTTATTTCTAAATTGGATGACTTTAGGAAACTTGACATATACGTTGGAACAAGACACTTGCTTTTATAAAACTTCTCATATTAACATCAATTTGGCATGTTTTCTCATAGAGTACTTTTAGACTTATTTCACTCATTTTCATAGTTTAACAGTGTGCAAATAAATTAAAATTTTTGTATTGCTTTGATAATTTAAATCATATGCCACAATGACTTGTTATCCATGCCATGTATGTGAATCATCCACTCTTTGTTTCATTATTGAAGAAGGGAGAGGAAGAGTTTATTTTTGCATTATGAAATGGACCCATCCTTATTCCCTAAAATCCTCTCATACTTGGAAATGGTATTATATCCCTCCCTAAGAACCATGTTCAACATACAACATGTGATATTTAGAAAATGCTCATCTATAGTTCTTCATCAACTTCTTGTGTATTTTTAGTTGCCACTAAATGTAAAAAAATGATTTATTCTAATTTTAACCACTTTGATACTACTCATGCAACTACTATTATCACTTATGGATATCAAAATCAAATAAAGATAGAGGAGGCCGGGATTGAAAGTTTATTGTGTGAATACAAGCTATACGTATTTTTAACTTATCTATACAACATTTTTTAATGATTTAATTCCACATTATTCTCCCTGTTTGTTATTCATATTACATTTAGTGATTATCAATGCTTTATATTCAAACGACTTTAAGGAAAAATTACTATAAATGAAAAAAAAATGATTAAATACAAATTTTGAGTAATTTCAATCACTTTAATCTAATTTTATCAATAAAGTATTATTGTTTTATAACTTTTTCCATATGTAACAGTTAACTTAACCCTTTAAATATAATATTTAGTAGTTAACTTACCTCTTTAATTAATCCATTTCATAGCCAACTTAGCTCTTGAATGCTATGTTGTGAAATCTAAAACTCCAAAAATGAATGTATATTAAGTTAGATAATACGTACACTATTCTTTTATCATACTATGATTTGATTTTTTTTTTTTTAAATAAAAATTAAAATTAAAAAATTAAAAAATTAAAAAAAATTAAAAATAGTTACATATTTTTATTGTTAAAGTTTTAATTTATTTTATTTTCTAATTTTTTACTATTACTTAATAAGGGAATAGGGGCCTTTATCGTATGATTACTATAAAATATGGAAAAAGACCAGTCGCAAATATGCCATACAATCTCTAACAATAGAAATGAGATAAACAAGAAAATACCAAAGCCCAAGAAAGGAAGAATGAAGGCGGCAATATGCCACCAGACAACGAAGATAAAGTTAAACCAAATCCGATCAAATAAGATTAAGATGATTATAAAAGAAAACTTTAAGCATACGTGCACTCCAAAACTGAAAGATCGAATCACCCTTCGGAAGGAATTTCTATGGCTATCACATGGGATCTCCAATTCTCATTAGTTTTCTACTATTTGGAAAAATACAAAGGTCAGCAAGAGTCATAGTCGATAAAATAGAGCACGGTGAAGACAACCATTCCGAATAACGTTTATTTAGAATGAGCCATTTGCACTTCCAGATGTTGAACGATGATGAAATCTTGTCGTTTATTTCTAAGAACCATTTCTCAACTGTTGAATGATCAAGTAGATGGGTAGCATGCTTATCTTTTTCAACCACCAGATTTGGAGAAACATTTCTCAACTGTTGAATGATCTTTCCGCAAAGACCAATACCTATTAAGCGTATCAAATGTCGCAGGTGTATGGTCAACTACTCGAATGTTACGTACAAGCTGATCGTCAAGAGTATGAAATAAAAATAAAACTACTCCATCCAAGGATAAGAGTTAGGATTTAGTGATTTGTTTTTCCCTATTATAGAATCAATATATGACAAATAAATTTGTGGCAGGGTCCAGGTTCAAATTGTCTAAAGTCCCTCTGACAGTAAATCTAAACAAGTCTAAAATTCACTTTTTCTTCTTCTCAACTAGCTGGCTTTCTCCAATCAAAAATTTATTATAATTGAAAACATACAATGAGGAAGGATTTGAAACGTTCAGAATCATGTTGTCACTTAATAGTCCAATGAAAGACGATGAAGAGTTATCCTGGATTATACAAGGTTCACCTTATTTTCTGTGAGAACATTCACGTCTACAATCTGAAAATTGTGTAATTCTCTTAATACTGCATCCATTGGAACGTCTAAAAATGAAAGGAACTCACAAACAAAGCATAACATAATAATTACAGAAGACATCAGGGAATGGTAAAATCGGAGAGGAAAAGATAATGGGGACTCATCAAACAAAAATCCATTCCATCATGCCAATTCACATTATGCACATAATGAAATGGAATGCGAGTAAGGCATATGAAATCTATCCAAAAATTTAAATGGACATCATAAATGATGCTTGCAATCAAAATTATCATGAGGGTGATTGAAATATTTGTAATAGGACCAAAAAATCATCCAACAAACGAATTCCTTCGAAAAAGCAATCCACATGAGGAATAAAGTATAAAGTTGCCTAGACATTCATGAAATCTTCAGGGGCATTGATTTCGTGCTAGCCATGGGAGAAATAAATTGTATTTAAGAAAGGGATAGCTTAACAGATATATTGAATAGCAACATTAACTTGTCATTGTTATGTCCCACTAGATTTCACTGTGTTGATGGCTAGCACAAGGTCACCTTTCCTTATCAAAATTTTGAATTTACTTTTGATTGTTAGTCTCAAACCTTTAAGAAGAGCTTGATCTTTCGTAATGTTGTTTGTAGCACACTTATATTAAAATCATAAAATTAAAGCACAGGGTCACCTTTCCCTATCAAAATTTTGAATTTGCTTTTGATTGCTAGTCTCAAACCATTAAAAAGAGCTTGATCTTTCATAATGTTGTTTGTAGCACACTCATACTAAAATCATAAAATTAAAGAAATTAGATAATATTATATTTTAAAAGCACACTTAATCCAATCAAATTAGGGTTGCCTTTCGAAGTCCCATGAATGTTAAGTTTTAAAAATACTTACATTTGGTGGTTTCCAAACAGCCAACAATCTTTGATTACTACAAGGAGGAAGAATGAAGTTGTCTTTAAGTAAATTCATCTTCAGAAGAATATGTATATCTTCACTTAAAATTTATTTTTTAAAGAGTAAACTTTTGTCTTGAACACTTTTTCAAACATAAAATTATTATTATTATTTTTTCCCCTCACCAAATACTTTAAATGATGAAATAAAGAACCATAGCCCATAAACACTTGACTTCAACACCCACATCCTCTAACCAATTTATCATCACCTCTTGAATGGAGCCCACTACAACCCAAAACCTACTCATCTTTTGAAAGAACAAATAAAATTCAACGGAGGACATCATTTGGTGTTTGGGGAAAAAATTAAGGAACTTGAAATCTAATCCTCTATAAGCTGTTAGAAAGTCAAGTTGAACTGGTGTTAATTTCTCCACTCCTTATGCATGCAGGCAGTTAGCTGCAGTTGAGCAATCAGTTAGTAAATTGATAGTAAGCATTCAGTTAGTTAACAAACAGTTAGTTAAACTGTTAGAGAATTTGTTAGAGAGTTAGTTTGCATGGAAAGACTAAAATTAGTCTTGAGTTTGCTTTTCTAATTATTGTATGTTTTCAAATCTATTTAAAGATGCTTGGGCGCATCATTGTAAGCAAGGAAAATTGAATATCAATAAAATCATTTTCTTTCAAGAAATTGTTGTAGTAATTGGGTTGAGTTCTTGTTTATTTGTTTGAGTTCTTGTTTTTGTATGCTCTCTTGATTCTAACAAATTGGTATCAGATCCTGGTAAGGATTTGTGCAGTAGAAGCACAAGGAGAAGTGGAGATTGCAAAAGTGCACAACAGTCGTAGTTAGAGAATAAAGGAAGAGCCAGCAGGGAGCGCAGAGACTGACATCGGCTGACTCCCAAAGCAACATCGGCAATAAAACTGACATCGGCAATATTAGTAACCGACCGTGGCAGTATAACTGATGTCAGTAGTATTAGTGACCGACTGCAGTAGTATAACCAACATCAGCAGTATTAGTGATCAACTGCGGCAGTGTAACCGACATCGGTAGTATTATTGACTGACCGTGGCAGTGTAACCATAGTCAGTGACTGTGTTTCAGAAATAGCAACCAGAAAGCCATTCCAATGTGAGAAATGGCAGCAAACAATAGTATTTCATAGCCTCAAATTCCCATTTTTAATGGTAAGAATTATGATTTTGGGGCAATTAAGATGAGAACTTTATTTTGCTCACAAGATGTGTGGGATTTGGTAAAGAGTGGTTTTGTAGAACCGCAGGATGAGGCAGCCCATCTGGCATTAACTCAAGCACAAAAGGACCATATTAAAGAGAACAGGAAGAAAGATGCAAAAGCTTTATTTCTCATCCAACAGGCATTGGATGAATCTATATTTTACAGAGTTACACCAGCAACAAGATCCAGAGAGGCATGGAAAATATTGGAAACTACGTATAGAGGTAATACAAAGGTAAAAATTGCCAAATTGCAATCTCTTAGGAGAACTTTTCAAAATTTGCAAATGAATGAATCAGAATCTATAGACCATTTTATGGGTCAAGTTGTGAATATAGTGAATCAAATTAGATCTAATGGAGAAACTATGATAGATCAGAAGATCATAGAGAAAATAATCAGGTGTTTACCCAATAAATTTGATGTAATAGTTGTAGCTATTGAGGAAACCAAGGATTTGGAACAGTTATCTATAGATGAATTAATGGGTTCTTTGTTAACACATGAATCTAGAATGAATAGGAATAACACTTTTCTTGAGAATACCTTCAAGTCACAGGTATCAGTTGGCAGAGGAAGAGGAAGATCCAGGTCAAGCTTTAGAGCAAGAGGCAGAGGCCGATATAGAAGAAACAATTCAGATGAAGGTGAACACAGTAATCAAAACTACAACATTAGAGGACATGGCAACAATCACTTCCAACAAGGTTCACAGAGGTTTGATAAATCTAATGTTTAATGTTATTACTGCAAGAAATATGGTCATTATGCAAATGACTATAGAAATAAACAAGGATATGTGTACAAGTAGAATGTTAATTACGTAGGTGAATCTAGTTCTAATCCTAGAAGCATATTTCTTACTTGTAATGTTACTCAAGAAAAAGCTAGAGATATTTGGTTTTTAGACAGTGGATGCAGTAATCATATGACAGGAAATAAAGAATTTTTTGATAGTCTTGATGTTTCTGTAAAATCAGAAGTGAAATTAGGAAATGATATCACAGTAGATGTCATGGGTAAAGGTGTCATAAATGTTTTGGCTAAGAATGGTGAAAGAAGATTTATACCTGATGTTTATTTTATACCTTGACTAAAACATAATCTTTTGAGTGTTGGTCAGTTAATACAAAAAGGTTACATAATATCCTTCATGGATAATGTTTGCACAATATTGGACAAGTTTCCAAGTGACAAGTTGATAGGAAAAGTGGAAATGACCAAGAATCGGATGTTCCCTCTTCATATTCAGTGCATCAAAGGAGAAGAGGAAGCCCACTTCAAATCCATGCAGCTAGACCAATCATGGTTATGGCACTTAAGGTATGGACATTTACATTTTGGAGGTTTAAATTTGTTACAGAAGAAAAATATGGTGAAGGGTTTACCACCAATAGAACAGCCAGGAAGTTCATGTGACAGTTGTATTTTGGCAAAACAGCATAGATAGAGATTTCTAGTAGGAGCCTCATATAGAGCTAAGGTAATATTGGAGTTAGTCCATAATGATTTATGTGGACCAATGCAAACTACATCATTAAGAGGTAGTACTTATTTTCTAACCTTCATTGATGACTTTAGCAGAAAGACATGGATATACTTTCTCAAAAATAAGTCTGAAGCCTTTGGAAAGTTTAAAGAATTCAAGGCAATGGTTGAAAAGTAGAGTGGCCATTATATCAAGGTACTAAGATCAGATAGAGGAGTTGAATATATGTCTAATGCATTACAAAAAAAATTCAGATATCATGGAATCAAAAGGCAATTGACTATAAGGTACACACCATAGCAGAATGGTGTAGTAGAAAGAAAGAATAGAACAATCATGGAAATGGCAAGAAGCATGTTGAAAGCCAAACACGTGTCAAATGAATATTGGGCAGAAGCAGTAGCATGTACAGTGTATATTCTGAACAGAATCCCAACAAAGAGTGTCAGAGATCGAGTTCCAAAAGAAGCGTGGAGTGGTAAGAAATATAGTGTATATCATTTCACAATTTTTGGTTTTGTTGCATATTCTCTTATACCATCTAAATTGAGAAGAAAGCTTGATGATAGAGGTGAGAAATGCATTTTTATTGGCTATTCTGAATAATCAATATCTTATTAGTTGTATAACCCTATTTCAAAGCAATTGATTATTAGCAGAGATGTTGAATTTAAGGAAGCAGAAGCATGGGATCGTAGCACCATCAAAGTTGGACCACCAATTCCACAGGATGAAGAAGTTTTTGAAGAACAAAATTTTCAAGGTGGACAATCCTCTCCACAAGTAGGCACAAGCACTCCAATAAGGACACCTAGAAGGTTTGAACAAGGTGAATCATCTAGTCATGCATGTCACCCTACTCCAAATTCACAAGTAAGTGATGAATCAGATCCAACTCTTGCTACCTTAAGATCAAGATTGAAAGGTAAGAAAATGAGAAGTTTGAGTGAGATTTATAATCAAGAAGAAGATAAATTAGATTTGGTTTCAAATTTTTCTCTTTTCACTCATGACCCTATGTATTATGAAGAAGTAGTTAATGAGGAACATTGGCTAAAAGCAATGGATGAAGAGTTGAATGCTATTGAAAGAAATCAAACATGGGATCTAACTACTTTACCTGAAGCTAAGGATTGTATAGGAGTCAAATGGGTTTATAAAACTAAATTTGATGTAGATGGAAATGTTGAAAAGCACAAGGCAAGGTTATTAGCAAAAGGTTTTGCACAAGAACATGGAGTTGATTATAATGAAACATTTGCACCAGTTGCTAGACTGGATACCGTTAGAATGGTATTATCAATAGCTGTTCAAAATTATTGGTATGTATATCAAATGGATGTAAAATCAAAATTATTGAATAGTTTTCTAGATGAAGTATATGTGAAACAGCCCATAGGTTATGAAGTGCAAGGAAATGAATTAAAAGTTTATAGATTAAAGAAGGCTCTTAATGGTCTCAAGCAAGCACAAAGAGCATGGTATAGTAGGATTGATTCTTATATGATAAACAATGGATTCAGCAGAAGCGATAGTGAGCCTACTTTGTACACAAAAATCAACAAAGAAGGTCAGATTTTGATTGTGTGTTTATATGTTGATGATTTGATTTTTATTGGAAATTTGTCTGTAGACACTTTTAAATCAGCAATGAAGAAAGAATTTGAAATGATAGATTTAGGATTAATGAAGTATTTGTTGGGATTAGAAGTTGTACAATCAGATAAAGGAATATTTATCTGTCAAAATAAATATGCAAAGGATGTGTTAAGGAGATTTAAGATGCAGAATTGTAAACCAGCACCTACACCTATTGCTACAAGGACCAAACTTAGCAAAGAAGACCAAGGGTCTAATGTTGATTCTACAACATTCAAAAGACTAGTTGGCAGTTTGATGTATCTTACAGCTACTAGACCAGATATCAGTTATGGGGTTAGTTTAATCTCAAGATTCATGGAGTCGCCAAAAGAATCACATTGGCAAGTTGGAAAAAGGATATTAAGATATGTGGCAGGAACTAAATAATATGGAATTTTATATTCCACAACTAACAATTTTAGTTTGATTGGTTTTACAGATAGTGATTTTGTAGGTAGCGTTGATGATAGGAAGAGTACTTCTAGACATGCCTTTCTTTGAGGCACTGGTGTGGTCACATGGGCATCCAAAAAGCAACCTATAGTGATGCTTTCATCATCTGAAGCAAAGTATGTTGCAGCCACATCAGCAGCATGTCAAGCAATTTGGATGAGAAGAATATTGAAATATTTATTACAAGCACAGAAGGAGTCAACACCAATCTTCTATGATAACAAATCAGCAATTGCATTATCAAAGAATCATGTGTTTCAAAAGAGGAGCAAGCACATTGATACAAGATTTCACTTTATCAGAGAATTAGTGAACAATGGAGAAATCCATCTAGACTTCTACAAATCTGAAGATCAATTAGCAGATATATTTACAAAGGCATTACCAAAAGAGACCTTTGATTATTTGAGACAAAATTTAGGCATTGTAAATGCTAAAATTGTAAGTGGTATAAATTAAGGGGGAGTGTTAGAAATTCAAGTTAAACTAGAGTTAATTTCTCCACTCCTCATACATGTAAGTAGTTAGCTGCAGTTGAGCAATCAGTTAGTAAACTGACAGTAAGCATTTATTTAGTTAACAAACAATTAGTTAAACTGTTAGAGAATTTTTTAGAGAGTTAGTTTGCATGGAAAGACTAAAATTAGTCTTGAGTTTGCTCTTCTAATTATTGTATGTTTTCAAATCTATTTAAAGACACTTGGGCGCATCATTGTAAGCAAGGAAAATTGAAGATCAATAAAATCTTTTTCTTTCAAGAAATTGCTATAGCAATTAGGTTGAGTTCTTGTTTATTTTTTTGAGTTCTTGTTTTTGTATGCTCTCTTGATTCTAACATAAGCTATCCCAAAAAATATACGTTTATTCAAGGTAAACCAAAACATTATTTTTTTAAGAGAAGACCCCATTGGGAATATAATTTAACCACCAAGCATGTTCTGTAAATCCCTATTTCACTATGTAAGTCAATGGTCACCACACCAATTTGAGATATTAATCTCCATAAAACTATCGATGTGAAAATAATCTAGAGATTTATTAAAATAAATTAGAATTTTAGAATAAAAGGTTACAACCGAAATAATTGGATTTTCCAATTCCTTTGCGGGAATGAAATTATATATTTCATTCTAAATGGAATTGACTTAGGAGCCCCAAAGGTTAGAAAACTAGTATTCAAACATTCTAAACGAAGATGACTACTAGGAGGACCTAAGCTAGACTAGGCATATTTTTAGAAGTTTAGTAAACTACCATTTCTAGTTTCCCAGCAAAGAGAGTCTATGACTAAAGGCCTGCACTTATGAAGAAAATTTAAACATGATACACATACATTCATTAACCTGTTGTTATTGGAAAATGTTAATTATTAACTATTGGGCATTTATTGTAAAATATTCTACTTGGACTTTTTCCTTCTGTCTGAGAGGATATACTTTAAATATTCTTTTATTTGCTATCCAATCTTGCTATGTGAGCCGTAACTACTCCTTGCCTTGAGCCCCAAGCAAAGAGGAGAGGATTCTAGAAAGAAATAGAAGGACCTACGTACAAAAGTAAGTAGGAGCTAAGAAGTATCTAGAGAGAGTAGGATAGAATTTATTTGTTTTATGTATGCACAAAAAAAAGGCAGAAAAGATAGATGTGAACAGGAGAAAGAAAGAGAGCAAAGAGGAGAAGAAAAGGAGGGTAGAGCATAAAAAGAAGTGCAAGAAATTCTAGTGGAGAATATATATACAATTTACATATGATGTTCATGTGCAACTGTAGTTGATAATTAATGAAAATATTTCTTCAGTCCTTGTGCAAATTTAGTTTTTTCTAACAGTAGTAACGGTTCTCTCTCTTACTCTGTATTTTTTCCTAGGTTATCTCTTTTCTACCCTATTTTGTTTATGCACTTTAATACTCTATTTTTAAAGCATTGTGTCTGTATTTATCTAGCTGCCTTCCCTATCAAATCCTACAAAGTGGTATTAGAGCCAAAAGGAACCTTTGTCCTTCCATTTTTCTGAGTTCCTTTGAAATCCTTTAATGGCTTCCACATCTAGGGCATTCTTGTCGAGTTTTCAAACCCCTATTTTCACAGGGAAGAATTATGAGTATTGGTCTCTAACAATGAAAGCTTTGTTTCGGTCTCAAGACATATGGGAGATAGTTAAAAATGCTTATGTGGAACCAGCAGACCAGGGAGCATATAATGCCCTTACACAAGCAAAGAAAGACACGTTGAAAGAACAAAGGAAGAAGGATGGGAAAGCTTTATTCTACATTCATCAAGCAATGCATGAGATCATACTCCCAAGATTAGCAACAACAAATCAAGCCAAAGAGCCATGGGATATACTAAAAATTGCATACCAAGGTATGGACAAGGTAAATATTGCCAAACTACAACTCCTTAGAAGAGATTTTGAAAATTTATCAATGAGAGACTCAAATTCAATATAATCTTTCTTTACACATGTTGCGGGTCTAATTAATCAAGTTAAATCTAATGGAGAGGTAATAGAGGATAGGAAATTTTTTGAGAAGGTACTTATAAGTCTCCATTCTATATTTAACCCTCTAATTGTGGCTTTATAGGAAAATAAAGATTTGACTCGGTTTTCTATTGATGAGATTCATGCCTCTCTCATCAATCATGAATATAGACTAAATAGGTCAAATAGTTTTTTTAAAAATAGATTTTCATCTCAGTCATCCATAAGTCATGGAAGAGGACAATGTAAATTCAATCCTAGAGGTAGGGGGAGAAGTTCTCCTAGAGGTGGACGTAGCAGTAGTCCTAAAAATGTTGGTGGTAGAGGTTAAAATCAAAATTTCAATCACACAAGTGGCCCAAGGATTGACAAATTGCATGTTCAATGTCATTATTGTAAAAAGTTTTTACATTATGCTAATGAATGTAAGAAAAAATAGTATGACCTACACAAGCAAGGTCAAAATCAGTCAAGTGGCACTCCCACAAGCACTATCTTTATTACATGCACAAGGATTACTGAAGCAATTCCTACAAATTTCCTAGTTGAGTGCAATGTAGTCCAAGAAATCCCATGTGACATATAGTATTTGGATTCTAGTTGTAGTAATCACATGATAGGTAATGTAGATTTATTTATTTCAAACTAATGTCATACTTGGTAACAACAATAAAGTCACTATTTTGGGTAAAGGTACAATCAATATTCTAACCATAAAGGGGGAGCAGAAAGTTATGCAAGATGTTTTTTTATGTTGCTGGTCTAAAACATAACTTAATGAGTTTAGGCTATTTGGTTCAAAAAAGCTATAGAGTGTACATGGAAGACAATGAGTGTGTGATTATGGAAAGGTTTCCAAGCAAACAACTGATTGTCAAAGTGCAAATGACTAGCAACTGGATGTTTCCCTTGAGGATAACACTAGATATGAAGGGAAAAATAGCTCAAGCTATTCATAAGACAAATAATGTACATTGCAGAGCTGCCTTTAAGGTAGAAAATACAAAATTGAAAGTTGAAATGAATTATATAGAGCAAGTCAATTCATCTCTAGAACAAGTCAATGTACATTCAAGAGCAAGCCAATTCAACTCTGAAGAAAAAAATAGGGTGGTGAAGAAATTCAAACAACATTTTAGTTAGTTTTAAAGGATGAATCTTGGTTGTGGCATTTCAAATTATGGCATTTAAGCTTTGGAGGGCTAAAGACACTATATATGAATAACATGGTAAAAGTTTTGCCACTAATTGAGAAACTGGAAAGAGTTTGCAAATGTTTTATCATGGGAAAAAAGCATAGAGATCCTTTCCTAGTTGGTGAATTAGTAAGAGAAAGAGCACCACTTGAGATTTTTTGCTTAGATATTTATAGGCAAATGTAAACACCATCTATAGTAGGACGCACTTAGTTCCTTACTTTTATTGATGACTTTACATGATAAACTTGGGTATACTTCTTAAAACATAAGTCTGATGCATTTGCTTATTTTCAATAGTTTAAGGCACTCATGGAGAAACAAAGTGGCCACTACATCAAGGTTTTGAGGATGGAGAGAGGCGGTGAATATATCTCTAATGATTTTCTAAATTTTTGTAGATTACATGGCATACACAAATAATTTACATCCCGCTATACACCTCAACACAAAACAGTGTGACAGAGAGAAAGAACCGAACCATTATAGAGATGGCATGTAGTATGTTGGAAACTTCACATTTACCTAATGAATATTGGGCTGAAACAGTGGTAACTGTTATTTATATCATGAATAGCTACCCAACAAAAAGTGTGAAGAACAAAGTCCCTCAAGATGGTTGGACAAGAAAGAAACATGGTGTTTCTCATTTTGAGGTATTTGGTTGTGTTGCATATGCAGATGTTCTAGATGAGTTGAGGAAAAATTTAGACTATAAAGGATAAAAATATATATTTTTTGGCTATTCATAGGAAACAAAGACATATAAGTTGTATAATACTATCACTAGGAAGGTTATAATCAGTCATGATGTTTAGTTTGTGGAGAATGAAGCATGGGATGCAAGTGTAGAGAGGATTGTAAACATAATTCCTACTATTCCTCATGATTATATGGTGGATGAGGTGTTTCCATTATCAAGTACAAATAAATAAATAACTCCTTCCACTCTTAGGATAACACCACAAGTCATAGCTCAAGCTACACCCCCATTTACAGCAAAGAGATCTTCAAGGTTCCTACCCACACCAAGATTACAACAAACTCCATAGGTAACCACAAGAACATCTACATCAGCCAACACCCCTGGAGCAACTCTAGTTAGCACTCTAAGTAGTTCTACATCTTCAGATCCAACTCTAGCAAGCATGCAACCATTCAAAACAAGGAGTTTGAGTGAGTTATATAATGTTGATACTACAAATTCATTTTCAATCTTTTATTTATTTTCCAATATAAATGATCCATTAGCATTTGAAGAAGATGTGAGTGATGATAAATGGGCACAAGCCATGGATGAAGAGATTGATTCCATTGAGAATAACCAAACATGGGAACTAGTTGAGATTCCTTAAGGCAAGGATGTAGTAAGTGTAAAGTGGATTTATAAGACTAAAAAAGATGTTGATGGAAAGGTGCAAAAGCATAAATCAAGGCTAGTTGCAAGGGGATTCACACAACAACCCGAAGTAGATTTCAATGAAATATTTGCTCTTGTTGCATGGTTGGATACAGTTACGACAGTATTGGTCATTGTTACCCATAGCAAGTGCCCTGTGTACCAAATGGATATGAATTAAATATTTCTAAATGGATATCTAGAGGAGGAAGTCTATGTTGAACAACCACAAGGATATGAGATACCAAGTCATGAAAACAAAGTATATAGGTTGAAGAAGGCACTTTATGGATTAAAACAAGCTCCTAGAGCTTGGTACAACCACATTGACTCCTATCTCATTCAAAATGGTTTCCAAAGAAGCATTTGTGAGCCAAACTTGTACATCAAAGTCAAAAATCAAGGTAACATCTAATTATTTTTTTGTATGTAGATCTAATATTTACTGGTGAGCTTAGCATAGATGCTTTAAAAATGGTAATGAAGAGTGAATTTGAAATGATTGCTTTGGGGCTTATGAGATAATTTTTGGGCATCAGAGTCCATTAGTCCAATGATGGTATATTTATTTCTCAATCCAAATATGTAAATGAAATATTAAAGAGATTTAATATGGTAAAATGCAAGGCATCCCCAATACCAGTCATGATGGGATTGAAGCTAAGTAAGGAGGATGACAGACCATGTGTGGATCCTATAATGTTCAAGAGGCTGGTTGGAAGCCTTATGTATTTGAAAGCCATAAGGCCTTATATCATGTATGGTGTAGTCTTAATTTTAAGGTTTTATGTAGTCTCCAAAATACTCTCATTGGCAAGTAAGACAATACTGAGGTATGTGAGTAGTATAAAGGACTTTGGAATATTGTATTCCACTTTTGGTGATTTCAATTTTTTTGGATACATGGATAGTGATTGAGGTGGTTGTATAGATGATCATAAAAGCACTTATGGGTACTCTTTTCACTTTGGTATAGGTATTTTGTCATGGGCTTCAAAGAAACAACCCATTGTGACACTTTCTTTAGTTGAAGTTGAATTTATAGCGGCCACTAGTGTAACATGTCAAGTTGTTTAGATGAGAAGAATGTTGAAAGATTTAATACAAGAATAAAATGAAGTGGCCACAATATTTTTTGATATAAACTCAATGATTTCATTGTCCAAAAATCATGTTTATCATAAGAGAACTAAGTATATCTATACTAGGTACCATTTTATTAGAGAGCTTGTCAACAACAAAGAAATTTGCCTATATTTTTACAAGTGTGAAGATTAGTTTCATGACATATTTAAAAATACATTGGTAAAGGATAAATTTTAGTACTTAAAAAGGAGTTTAGGAGTTTTTTATCATGTAAATATAGTTCCTCTAAAGATGTGCTCTGAAGATGGATTCTCCAAAGATGTAACTACTGCTTGTCCAATCTTATTTTGTGAGCCGTAACTACTCCTTGACTTGAGCCCTAAGTAAAGAGGAGAGGATTTTAGAAATAAATAAAAGGATCTATGTATATCATTAGGTATGATATGAGAAGTATCTAGAGAGAGTATGAAATAATTTATTTTTCTTTATGTATGCACAAAAAAAAGGTAGAAAAAGATGTGAATAGGCGAAAGAAATAGAGCAGAGAGGAGAAGAAAAGGAGGGCAGAGTATAAAAATAAGTGTAGGAAACTCTATTAGAGAATATATATAGTTTATATATGTTATTCATGTATAGCTATAGCTGATAATTAATGAAAATATATCTTCAGTCCTTCTGCAGATTTGGTTTTTTCTAATAGTAATAGTTATTCTCTCTCTTACTCTATATTTTTTCCTGGGTTATTGTTTTACCCTATTTTATTTTTACAATTTAATACTATATTTTTAAATCATTGTGTCTATATTTATCTATCTACCTTCTCTATCAAATCCTATAGTTGTAGAGATATGTCCAAAGTCCTCGGCATTATCAAGATACTTTCTACACAAAATAATACTCTAAATGTTGTCCCCAAAGCTTTGTTCATCAAAATAAATTTTCTTATCCCATCATCCCCTTTGGGTTTGGTAAAACACACATTAAAATATTTCATTAATATTATTTTAATTTCCTTCTTATCACCATTCAATATAATTTTCTCCATAATATTCATTAGTCTGGGATTCATACTTTCTAGAGCTTTTGAGCTAGACATCATATCATCTAGTATAGCTTCAATAACAAATTGAATGACTTGGTTGTTTTACTACTAGAGATAACCATTTATTTGTACATGAGGCCAATATATTTTTTTGAATTTGGTAACCATGTTCTCCACTAATTCCTTTTTGGGACCGAAAAATGAAAACAATAACTCCAAATTAATTATTATGGAGATGATTAGTGCAAAACCTTAAGATATATTTAATCTTATTTTATCTAGGAATAAATGTGTGAAAAAAAAATACTCAATTTAAGAACGTTGACCACCTTACCTGAAGCATGCTATTACAATACTATGATCTTATTTAACACATTTTTTCATGAAACAAATTTAATTTCCATGAGTAATATCATCCACAAAATACCATCACGTAATGCCCTAACTAGTTTTATCTTGGATTTTAAAAACATGGTTAAGTATTATTCAGAGTTGGATCCATTTATATGATATCTATTTATAATTATTTTATTGTATTGGACTATAGAGGAATAAATATTTATTATTATTATAATTAATAAGTTTTTGATTAATTTGATTTTATTTTTATTTCTTCTAACCATAGATGAATCATGATGAGTATGGTGCATGCGAAGAAAACAAGTGTTTCTAAATGAATTTATAGTTTATTTATATGTCAATGATGAGATTATTTGGTGAGTTTTTGCATTTAATCCATTAAAAATTTTATCTGAGTCAACATGGCATAAATTGTATCTTCAACAAAAAACATATGCAATAAACATAGATTGTGAAAACATATAGGTAATGAGTTTCACTTTAGGTGAAATTGAACATATAAAAAGGAAATAAAATAGAAAAAAAATATAAAAGGCTTCGCATTCATCATGTGAAATTTATTTATATCATTTAAAATAATCACTATATGTGAAATATAAATAGCTTAGTGGAATCCATGACGAACAAGAGAAGCAAGAAATAATTAAATGAATGCAACAATAGACTTAAGTCATGCAGAAAATAAATAACATAGCAAAAACCATGTACATTATGTAAAGAGTGCACAAAAATTAAGTGGACTATGAAAAGAATCAGATATTCTCAATAATAAAAGTAAATATGACAAGAGGGAAAGTGACCACAAGAAGGTCAAAGAATAGAAAACTTGAAGATGAATAATGGAGACTACAAAAAGAAATGAAAATTGACCTTATAGCCATAGGTAGAAAAGCAATATGAACAACGGAAGATGTAACTACAAGTAATCATAAATTCAAGGGCATTATATGACACCATTTTTAAATTTTAATGTGATTATCTCAAAGTATTTCAAGAAGTAAATGATCACAAGGACTCTCTGATAAAAGGAAAATAAAATGATATATAAGGAAATATGTTGAAAGAATTAGAGAATTGTTTTGAAAGGAAAAGAGAAGGGACATAGTGTTGAGGAAGAGGTAGAACAAAACATGATTTAGGAGAGATATATTTTGATCAAGTTGGTAAATTGAGGGAAAAGACTCCATTGTGAAATCTATAGGTTGACCTATGGTATCATAATTTATAGATTTTCAACTAAATCAATCCACTTTAGTTTTAAACTTGGTATCATAATTTATAGATTTTCAGCCAAATCAATCCACTTTAGTTTTATTCACACATAGTTCTATGGAAAAATGAAATCTTGGATAGATTATCTAGCTAAAATAAATGTTTGGAAACATTATTGAATGCATTTTTCCTAACCAAATTGAGTTCTTTTAGTGGAAAGTGTTAGAATCATAGATGGTAAAAAATCAAGATGGATTCTTCAATTTTATCTTATGGCTAACATACACACATAATGTGTTATAATAGGTGGATCATGGAGTCAAATCATCTCATATCTGGTGTCATTTTATAAACATGATGAAGCTTGCTAGTCAAATAGACAAACTCTAGAAGATAGTGAATGCATTCTAAAAGACGTCTCTATTTTACTTGTTTAAATTTACGCTCAAGGGGAAAAAAATTAATGGTTAAATAATATTCATATAATCTTATGTGGTGGTTTTGATATTTTAAAAGGGTTGACTTATATTATTAATCTTTATATGTTCAATTTGTATCATGTGTATCACGAGACATCTCAAGGCTATGAAATAGATTAATTTGTATTGAAATGATCATGCCGAGTTTCTAATGAATATTAATAATATATTTTTATAGATTAGATGAAAATTAGCTTGAGTTAAAATAGGTCCATCTATTATAAATACTTGAAAATAAGACCCTCTTTCCTTGTGAAATAAATAATTCTAACTTATTCTAACTTTAAATTAAAAATGACCTTCTTTTTATGATATTGTTAATACTATGTCGATGTGTTAGTTGGTGTGCCGAATGATTCATTCCACTATGTCATGGATGTGCATTAAGAATGGGTGTGTTATTGTTAATCTTCCTTTGGTGAGAACTTTTATGGATTTGTTAAAATTTATAATTATGTGAAAATTTTGACATTTATGAAAGTTGTATTTTACTTTTGTTTTTAATATCAACACATAAAAAAGATTATATATGGATGTTATTTTATTTTTTTATCATTAATATTTGATGTATATAGATATGAGCATACTTAGTTTAATTTAAAAACATCAACAACAATTTTTTTTAAGGGGGAAAGTATGTAATGCCCTACTTAGCCCCACCTTGGATAAAAAAAATGGTTAAATATTAATGAGGAATGGACACATTGAAATGATATCTATTTATGATTAAGTTATTATATTAGTGGAAGAAGATATATTTAGTATTGTTATAATGAATAAACATTTGATTTATCTGCATTCATTTCTATCTTTTCCAACCACAAAGATATTGTGATTCGCTTAATGCATATGAAGTAAACATGGGTTTCCATATGAGTTGATATTTTACTCATATACAATTGATGAGATGAGTTTATGAGGGTTTGCATTTATTCCATCAAATTTTTATTTGAGTCAACATGGAACAATATTAAATTTCAACAAATTAAATCTGTACTAAGCATTCATCTCGACAACATATTGTCAATGAGGTTCACCCTAGGTGCCACTAAATATATGACATGTTGCCTACATGGATACTCATCACTTTATGCCTATGTGTCATAAATATAACATAACATTTAGGTTTATGAGGACCATTACCATGTGTACATGGAGATGAAATAAAATAAAAATAGAAACCCAAAGGATTTGTGGTCATGAAGTGAAATGTAATTATAAAGCGTATTAGGAGTTCTTCGAAATGTTACAAGCCAAAGACTCAAAACAATAGATATAACTCATTTTAGAGGTTGGTAAAAGACTCACAAATACTCCACTAATAGTGTAAGATTTTTTCCACCACTATCAACAAGTGTTCAAAGATCAAGCGACTTTGGCTGAGCATGAATCCACCCTTCAACAATGCCTTTTAGTGGTGCCTTGTAAACTCACTCCCACCCAGTGGATGGTTTTAGAAATGCCCCTCTCTATTTATGTTTTTCATGAAGTAGTGTCTCGCATGGATAACTAAAAAGCCCCTGACATTGATGGCTTCCCCTATGAATTCTATAAAATGCTCTCAAACCTTGTGGGCAGTGACTTGCATAAGGTTTATCAAGAATCATTTTGTAAGTATTCTCTAGGTAGAAATATAAATAAAGGAAATATCAAATTCATACCTAAGCCAAGAGATCTTGATTTTATCTACAACTTACAGCCCATCACCCTCCTAAATTTTCCCTATAAGATCATTTCCAAGGCTCTGGCAATTGGTGTATGTAATATACTACCTCTCATTATTCATCCAAAATAAATGGGCTTCATCAAAAGCTGTTATATATTAGATAACATCATTAGCATCTAGGAAGGCATGGACTAGGCCCAATAGTCTAAGAAATAGGATATGTTCATCAAAATTGATTTTTAAAAATCCTATGGTCACATCGAATGGCTATTTATTCTAGCCATGCTTTGAGCCCATATTCATCCAAACCATTCAGATGCTTTTCTCATATTCCTCAACTATCCTCTCCATTAATGGAGTTAGCTTTGATAAATTTAACTTATTTCATTATCTTCGTCAAGGGTTCCCCTTGGCTCCCACCATATATGTGCTTTCAGATGATGGTTTTGGATATCTTCTTAGCAATGCCCAAGCTATAGGCCTTGTTAAGGGAATTTATCTCCCTCTTGATGCTAAAAACCCACACAAGGATTTGAAACTACTCAATGCTCACTTTATGGATGACTCCTTCCTTACTCTCATTAAGGATGAAACCAATGTGGACAATTCCTTTTGGTGTCTCGACACCTTCTTCCTAGCCTCTGGCTCTAGCATCCAATGATAGAAAACTCATTGCTACAGATAATCTTACCTCCTTCCACTAGAGCGGGCTAATAAATTTTTTATATCTTTAAATTTCTTGGAATCTGATTTCTTTTTATGCCTCACCACCTTTGTTGTGGAAATATGTTGTTGGTAGAGTTGTTAAGAATATATAATTTTAGGTGACCAAGTCTCTTTCTTTAGTAGGAAAATCTGAAATTTTCTCAAAAATTCTTGCATCCACCCATGTGTACTACTCATCATGTTAGGTTCTTCAAAAACATCTTACCAAAAGTTGGAGAAGTTTCTCAAAGATTTATTTTAGGCCAATTCCCCAAAGGGTAAAAGATTCCATAGGGTGGCCTAAGAATATTGTTTCCTCACACGTGATGTTAGAGGGATGGGTCTCATTAATATAGCTCTACAAGGAACTACCTTATATGCCAAAATGATTGTGTAGGCCATTTAGGGACAAGAAGCTTGGAAGTTATTTTGAAACACTATAGTCATATAAAACGTTAAATTTGGTAGTTTGAGTGTGGCTTGTGACACACAATCCATAGGTCCCTCTTGTGTGCTATCATAACTATTCTACGAACCTTTTTGTTGATTTATAATCATCGTTAAGATTTCAAGGCCTCATTCTAGAATACCTTTTTCCATTCTTATTCCATCCCCCCAATTCCTAAACCTATAGGATAGGAGCATTGGGGTTGGATTATAGTGCTGGACCCTAGCGTGTCCCCATTCTAGCAATCCTGTCTAATCATATTTTGAGCCTAGGTGACCATTTTTCTTGATTCCTCTTCCTCATTATGTTAGCCTAGAACAATTGAATTTAACCCATGACCAATAGATATCTATAAAATCTAATTTAAATTTAATTTATAAAGTTTTTCAAATATTATAAAATCAAGCAAGAATACAAGCAAGACCATTGAGGCAAACTTCCTTATTCTCTACATACAGCCATCCAATATAGCTAAAAGCACATCCAAATCCTCACACCAGTCCCTATCCACCTCAATCACACCCAATTTAGCATTTTTGCATCTTCACAACACTATTTCACAAAGTACATCAAGTGAGAAAACTACATATGGCTTGATCCTTCTTCAGAGTATTGGTATGTAGGAATTGTGCCTACACAAGGGGTGTGGATACATGTTCAGTGCATCTTACACACATTAACTACCCAATTTTTTTCAATATTGATCAAAGCATAATGAACTCTAGTGTTTGAAGACTAAATCAACTCTACAAGGAGTTTCATAGACCTTCAGTAGTCAAAATTTCATGGGCAAGCTCAGATAAGGACAAGGAATAAAACCCAAAAAAGTCAAGTCTTTAGGACAAGAGTGCCAAAAGAGAAATATAGCATTAGAACCCAGGGTGTCCTATTTCACCACTCTTGTCCTTTCACAAAGCAAAAGCTAGATCCCGATTTGTGACAATGTCCCAATCCTCCACAACCAGTACTAACTTATGTCTCAGTCATATTAATCAATTTTAAGCTAAGTTATATTTCTCTTCATTTATTACTATTTTTAGAAAGGTTCAAATTACAATTAAATTATATAAAATAGTAGCTTGATTATTGTAATATTATTTACTGATTTAATTAATTACGGGCTTTAACTAAATTAGTAATAATACTCCAATATTCCCAAAAATAGTTAAATCATTTAGTGAACCCAACTTACTTTGTGTATAAAAAAACCCTAGAAACCGTAGGAGGGTAAATTCTTTGTTGATTTTTTCCAATATTTTTAGATTTTTCAATTGCATATTTAAATTATTAATTCATTTTAGTTTTTAAAATTTGACAGTAATTTTTAAAAATATATTTTCTTTAAAACCCTAATTTCATATACTTGGTCTCTTTAAATCAATAAGTTTATGATAATTTTTTCATTTTTTACCTGCATATTTAAATCAAAAATTCACTTCAAATTTTAAAATTCCATAGTAATTTTTAAAATATCAATTTTCAAAACCCTATTTACATATACTAGGTAGCATTACTTTTGAGTTATCACCTTACATCTAAAATCAGATCTCACATAAAAACAAACAAACATGGATCTCACTTATTTACAAATATTTCTTGTATTTCTTGGAAATAATAAGGAGACCATACTTGGTCCTATCATGTATATGAATGCCGAAGATTACCATATGTTAATAAAAAGTTTCATTAGTTGTATTTCATGCTTAATTTTAATAATATAGGATGATATTAAGAAAGCTATTTCTACACATTATATGATCCTTGTCCTTCAAAGCAATGTTTACTTATCTTTAATACAATATTTCATTACTTACCTTTTATCTTTCATATGGCAAAATTTTTGAGTTTATGATACTAAACACATGAAAAATAGCATAGCACATGTCAAATTTTTTTATGTATTCATTCACAACTTCATGCTTTCTATTCCTTGCTTTCTATCTCTCATATGGAAAAAATTTCAAGTTTATCATGCTAAATACATTAGAAATGTCATTAAAAATATCAAATTTCTTTATCTATTAATGCACAATTCCATGCTCTCTGTCCCAAACTTGTTATCTCTCATGCGGAATGTTCTTTATAAACATATTGTTATACAACTTATAACTCCAATTTCATGTATTTCATTTCACATTCATGATTTCTACCTAGATGCACATAACTCATTGGCTACTTTTGAGTATTTCCTTATCACTAATAGACACAAAAAAAAAACTCGTGGGTATATCTATTCCTCATCTCTTCACACTTGGAACATCTATATCTTATCCCACACCTAATACCAGCTCTATGCCTATATTAGATCAAGTATTACATGATATCACCCAAGTTTATGAAGATAGGCAGGTTGATTACACCCATGGCTACAGCTTTATAACTTAGGTTAGCACCTATTTTGATATTTTGCATTCTTCATCTCCTTCAATGATCATATGTTTACAAAGATGTATTATATGCAATCCTTCCCAATAGTAGAATTCTTATTTCTACTAAACTAGCTTATGTTGACTCTATCCTCAACATAATACAATGGACTGAAGAGCATATTTCCCTTTAGAAAGAGGATTTACCCCTGAAACACATCATTGAACATCTACCTTTGTATATTCAACTAAAAATTAATGATGTGGGCGTAAAAAGAGTGTTAGTTGATAACAGTTCAAGACTCAACATTTCTTTTCTTAAACATGTTAATATACAACCTCAAGATTTAGACCATTCTAATATGAACATCAGAGGTTTTGACAACATCCCATGGAAAGTCATGGGTCAAATAATGCTTACTTTTACCTTAAGTCCTAAGATACTGGTAACCACCTACCAAGTCATGCTGAATGATATCAATTATAATTTATTACTTGGTCAACCTTGGATTCATGATATGCATGCAGTCCATTCTGCACTCTATGCTTGTTTCAAATTTAGTGACAAAGGCTACATATAAACATTCCCAATAGATAGTGAACCTTTTAAATACTTCTAGGTTATAGAATATCTACATAACTATATTCTCCACTTTAATGTTGGAAATAGACCTACTGACAGTGCACCCTTAGACCATGCAACACATCAGACAACTCCAAATTCAGTAATAACACCAACACCAAATCACTAGTTTACTTCCCCTTTTTCACTTAAATCTCTTAATAAGATGGGATATCATGCCAAAGGCCTTGGAATACATGAAAAAAATATTGATCAATCCTATCGAGGCATCCACACAACATGAAAGGCAAGGGTTGGGATATCATCTTACTCTTCTTCATGATACACCTTCTCCCACCACTTCAAATCACATAAAATTTTGTCCACTCATTGCACATATTGACCATACAATTAATCATATTTGTAAATTTTCATTAGTCTATCTCAATCTTATTGATAATAAAGTTTCACCAGATATGTTCACATTAGATGAATTCTCTAATGATGAATCCCTCCTACAATTCCTTGGAGCATATGAGGACCTCCCATCTTGCTATCATAAAAACATATTTTCTCGTCACACAAATTCCCACGTATACTTCAGAGAAAATCTAGGTTCTCCCCAAGACATCCCAATTGATTCAGATGATACTATTCCTAAAACTCCATACACATTAGACTGTTCTACATTGCTTAACAAGGAAAAAGTTAATTTCAATTTTGGAACTGATTAGGATCCTCACATTGTCTTATTATTCACTACCATATGAAAGGAAGAGGATACAGATATTCATCAAACTTTAATATATTTTCCAAAACTCTTTGCTTGGTCCTACTCGAATATGCTAAGAATTAATACATCTATCACATTCCATAAATTTCCCTTATACCCAGATGTTAAACCAATTAAGCAAAAATTTTGCAAAATGCATCATAAGGTGGCTCTCTTAGTCAAATATGAGATCCAATGCCTCTTCAATGCTAACTTCATTTGACCAATAGCACAACCTAAATGGATTTCCAATATAATCCCCATGGTAAAAATGAATGGACAAATTTAGTGTTATTCTAATTCTCAAAATTTAAATAAAGCATGACCAAAAGATGATTTCCCCTTACCTAATATTGACATGATCGTAGATTCCATGATCGGATATGATATGTTATCATTTATGGATGGATTTTCTAGATACAACCAAATTAAAATCACTGAAGAAGATCAATAAAAGACATATTTTACAATACCTTATAGTACATTTTGTTACATTGTCATGATTTTTGGATTAAAAAATGTTGGAGCCACATATCAGTGTACTATGATGCATATTTTTTATGACTTGATCTACCATACTATCGAGGATTATGTTGATGATATATTATCTAAATCCAAATGACAACATCATGCTATTGATTTACAAAAGATATTTAAATGACTCGGTTAATATAATGTCTGATTAAATCCAAAGAAATGTGTGTTTGGAGTTACATTAGGAAAGCTTTTAGGTTTCATTATTTCTCAACATGGCATAGAGGTTGACCCTAAGAAATTCAAAGAAACTATCGACATGCCACCTCCCATAAACATACAACAAATTCAGTCCCTATAAGGCAAAATCCAATCAATCCACCATTTTTTAGCTCAACTTGCTGATAAAACTAGTCATTCACTTGATTATTAAAGAAAGATACAAATTTTTTCTGAGACCAAGCTTGTCAAGAAAGATTCAATAAAGTCAAGCAATATCTTCTTAATCCACCTATTTTAGTACCACCTATCCCTAATAGGCCTTTTCTACTATATATCTCAGCAACAGATCATGCATTAAGAGCACTCTTAACACAACATGATGATCAACTTATTGAATGAGAAGTTTATTGCATTAGTCACACACTGGTTGATTATGAAAAAAAGTATTCTTCAATAGAAAAACTATGTCTAGCATTAGTCTTTTCCACATAAAAACTTAGACATTACATGGTCAATAATGAAACTTAGGGTATTACAAACTAATACCCCTTAAATTTTCTAATGGAAAAACCACATATTTTTGGTCACATAGCAAAATAGGTTATATTATTCATAGAATTTGACTTAACGATTGTTCTCCATAAATCAATAAATGGCCAAATCATTGCAAACCATTTGGCAGATAAACCACTCCTAGACACCAATCCTATTATTGACACATTTAGAGATGATTTCAATGCCTATTCTATTCATTCTGATATTTATACCGTGTTCTTTGATGGTTCTTGATATGCATCTAGTGTGTTGATAGGCATTGTCTTTGTCAACCATTTTGGTCACACAGTTCCTATTACATATCGATTAAGTTTCTCCTACACCGATAACATTATAGAATATGAAGCATTTATCTTAGGTCTATTTACCACCCAATCCCTCCAAATATCTATTCAAGTCTTCAGCGATTCCCAACTTGTGGTCAACAAAGTTAATGATGTCTATCAGACAAAATAAGAACATCTTATCCCATATTGAAACATCATACAATGTTTATCACAATAGTTCAACTAAATTTCTGTAGAAAGTATACCAAGAAAAGACAATTGTCATGTAGATGCAATGGCAAGTACCACATCTTTGATTTATATCAACATCAACGATGATCAAGCTATTTTCACAATTAAATGATTACAATCTCCATCAATATCCAATGTGTATTTGATTTCACTATCTATCTTAGTCACTACATGCAGTTACTCACCTACAAAATGAATCTTTGATATCTATAACCTTTTAAGCAAATTTATTACACTAGACACATTTTGAAAAAATGAAAAATGAAAGTTACACAAACAAGCACTCCATTATTTAATCATTAGTGGAGACCTTTTTAAATGATCCTTCTATGGATAATTACTTAGATGCTTGACTTCAACAAAAGCCAAAATTGCTTTTACATAGATACACAATAGTGAGTGTTGTGGTCACTTCCATGGAAAGGCCATGTCATACAAATTAATTAGGTAAGGGTAGTATTGGCCCACCATGGAATATTAATGTTCACAATACACAAATCTATGTGATAAATGTCAGTGACACAGTAACCTACAACATTCACCATCATAATAATTACAACCTATTATCTCTCCATAGCCATTTATGTTATGGGGATTTGATCTTATTGGGAAGATTAACCTTGAATCCACCGATGGGCATGAGTTCATCATCATAGCTACAGAATACATTACTAAGTGGGTGGAATCCATTCCACATAAATCTACCATAGGGGAGGACATTTGTAGCTTCCTCATGACTCACATTATTTAATGCTTTGGTTTACCCACAGCTATCATTTTTGATAATGGAACATCATTTAAGAACAAAATTGTCATGATATTTTGCACAAAATATAAGACTAAACATATATTCTCCAATCGATACTACCCACAAGGAATTGGTCAAGTAGAGGCTACCAATAAAACCATCAACAACATTTTGAGCAAAATAGTGACCAAATTCAGAGATGATTGGCATAATCAACTAGTTTTTACATTATGGGCCTATAGTATAAGTATTCATACACCCATAAGAGCCACTCCTTATTAACTCATTTATGGCACAAAATTATTCTTACCATTTGAATTATAAATCCCATTTCTTCATGTCTCTTTTAAAGGTATTCTCACTAATGACTAGTATCGTGAAAAGTGTGTACACTAGCTTCAGTAGTTAGACCGTAGATGCATTCAAGTGGTAGAACATCTCAAAATATACCAATAATGTATACAATGATCTTACCACAAATTATTTCACACTAGATAATTTGAATTTAATGACCTCGTTCTTAAATAAAATATTCATAATTTCAATGCTAAAGAATAAGCCAAAGTAAAATTCAAACCAAATTGGCTAGGTCCATACCTTATTACTAAAAATATTAGCCCTAAAGTGTATCATCGAGCATCACTTGAAGGAATGAAACTAAAAAATCTAATAAATATTATGCATCTACATAGATTTCATGTATAGTAGTCCATTTCACACATTGTAGTATACATAGTATCCTTTTACGTGTTTGTATATAGCTTCTTTTTAATTACTTGTAAATAATTTTTTTTGATTGATTATGCATAGCTCATATATCAAAAATCCAAAAACAATCAAATATTTCACAATGCCAAAATCATTCAAATATATGAAAATACCAAAAACTATTTCAATAGTATGCATCATTCATGCTTTACATTTATACTACCATGCTAGACTTACATTTTGTTATTTTATGCTATTGTTTGTTGATTTATCTACATTACCATGCTTCACTTGATCTTCTTTGAGTGTGTGTAGTGGCATCTAGGTCCTTGACTATTTCACTCTACCCATAGAAAGGGCATCCTACTTCTATATTTGAGGCACACATCGACATATCTACACACTGGGGGCATCTTCTACATGATTATACCATCTAGAGTATGCCAATTCTATACCACACACTCTAGTTATCATGTTGGTGTATATTACTCAGTAGCTTACATATATTATTTGATCGACATTAACTAGTATATAACATTTGTGTATTTCTTATCATATACCTATTCCTATACTCCATGTCTTGCATACTTTCATTTCTTGCTTTGATTAGTTAGATGCAATTGTATTTCTAGTATTTACATGACTTTGTTTCTTACTTTGCATAGCTAGATGTGATTGCATTTTTAGGTTATTTTTTGTCTCCTATATGTGCCTTAGGACATTTTTAAATGTCCTTTGCTTCTATTCTTATGTGTACCTTAGGACAATTTCCAATGTTCTTTAATTGAACTCTTTTATGTACCTATGGCCCTTGTGTCAACCTTGCTTGTTTTAATTATATGTATATGTGGCATTTGAACATGCCTTGTATGCTTGATTTCTAGTTTGAGTGACATGTGCCCATGTTCCTTGTTTTCTTGGCACCTTGGTCACTCTTGTATGATTATTGCTTCTTACCTTGTGTGCTTTTTACTTGTTTGCTTCACACGATTTGCAATGCCATGATCCACATCATGTATTATCTTACTTTTTTGGATGCCATGATGGACATCATGCTCCATCCTTATTTGAAAACAAACCACTAACAACTAACATTTCCAATTCTTTTTCAATACATTGCATATGTTATTACATTGTTATATCTATCTAGACATACCCCTATTGATCTAACAATCACCAATACAATCTATGTTATATCTTGAGATATCTTGTTGATTATCATTGTTATATCATGAATTTATCAACATAACACACTTGTACGGATATTTCTTCTAAGGGTAGTCATTGTAGGGTTTTCATTCCTACCCTAAGAATAAGGAGAAACAAACAAAGGTTTTGTCACAAAGATCAAAGTTCTTACCAATCAAAAAATCTATTTTTAGAATACTCAAAATTGCAATTAGAGGTCAAACTAGGTAGAATAGACCATGAAAATAGTGATGATTACAAAATAGTCATCAATTTTGGCAAAAGAAAACAACACCAAAAATGGATAACAACATCAAATAGCAAGGTATCCTATTTTTGGTGCTCCTATCCAAATAGCAAAAAAAAACTAGACTTTTTAGAAATAGGCAAAAAAGTAGGTTCAACTACAACTTTGTCACATACAAACTAGTTCATATTCAATAGTTTTAGTACAATTTTTCTTAGTGAATCTAGATATAGAGGTCATCATGCATAGCATGATAGCTCTTACTTCCAATTTTATATAGAGCAGTTTTTATAACTTCCAGATTAAAATCCACATTGCAGACACTAGTGATTGGGAGCAATGTGTATGGCATATTGGTCTTCTTTTCTTTTCAAGTTTAGTATTTTACATAGGCATTCTCAATAATTGCATGCCTTATTCCATATGTAGGTGGTTGGCATAATTTTGGAGTGGATTACATACAAGCCTAACATCCACATTTTTAGTGGTTTTCACATAAGCCTATTTCCTCGTTTAGGAGTGGCTTTCATATAAGCCTAATATTCATCTTTTCTGAGCAACCAAGAGTGGCCTAGTTTCTAGCATACATTCAGCTATCCATGTCACATTATCATATTATATAACATTCATTAAATTTAGGATCCATCTCATATTACACATATTTCATACTAGTATCAGTTCATATCTTCACTTCACGGGGTAATGATGGAGCCAAAGGACTAGCTAGCCTTTGTACTCTTAAGCCACCTACTTAGAGGGTTGGACACACAGTCCTAACATTGATTAGCACAAGCATGATCATATAGCTTCACTTATTGGGTGAAAATGGAGAGATAAAATGTCAACCTTTACATTCTTGAGCCACTCTCAGATAACTGAACGCTCAACTCTATTCATGATATTACTCTTGGTACAACACATACTCAGCACATCTGCATCACAACAAGTTTTTTATTGGTTAGCATACTTGATGAGGTGTAATAATTCATTTTTCTTCCTCTCTCTCTTACCCAACTTTATATGTTCTTATTTTAGATATAGAGTATCTAGTAAGAACTGATCTACTCTTTGTTATTCTCTTATAGATTTACACTTCATGACATGCTCTCTCTATACACACTTAGCATCACATAACTTCATGGGCTTCACTCTTATAGGTAAGTTTAGGTACACTTTCTACTTTTCTTTTATCCTAGTATTTTTATTTTCTACATCACCATAATAAAGGTGGGGAAATATATTCATATAAAATATTAAATTTAGTAGTTTGAGTGTGGCTTGAGACATCCAATCCATAGGTCACTCTTGCATGATCTCATGACCCTTCTAGGTACTTTTTTGTTGATTCCCTATCATCCATAGGCTTGAGATACCTCATTCTAGCTTAGCCAAGATCTTTTTTCCATGCTTGTTACACCCCCTAGATCTTGAACCTATATGACAAGAATACTAAGGGTAGACTATAGCATTGGACCCTAGGGTGTTTCCTTTCCATTTCTCTAGTCCAATCATATTTCGATCCCCAAGTGATCATTTTTCTTGATTCTTCTTCCTCATTATGTCAGCCTAGCATGATTGCATTTAACCCATAACCAATAGATCTCTATAAAAGCCCATTCAAAGTTCATTTAGAAGGGTTGAAAAATATTATAAAAGAAAGTAAAAATACAAGCAAGGCCATTATGTCAAAATTCCATATTCTCTACATATAGCCATCTAATATAACTATAAGTAGATCCAAATTCTCACACCAGTCTCTAGCCACCTCAAGCACACCTAGTTTAGCATTTTTAAATCTTCATAACACTATTACAAAAAACACATCAAGTGGGAGAGATACATATGGTTTGATCCCTCTTAAGAGTATTGGTATGTAGGAATCATTCTTAAACAAGGGGTGTGGATACACATTCAGTGCGTCTTACATATATTAACTCCCCTTTTTTCTCAAGATTGATCAAAGAACAATAAAGTCTAAGGTTTGAAGACTAAATTAGCTTAGTAGTTAAAATTTCACAAGCAGGCTCACACAAGGATAAGGAATGAAACCCAAAAAACTTAGGTCTCTAGGACAATAGTGAGATAAAAAGACTATAGTGTTGGACCCTAGGGTGTCCTATTTTGGTGCTCATATCATTTCACAAAATGAAAGCTAGAACTTGATTTACAATAATGTCCTAGTCTTGCATAGCAAATTCCAGACCCTATATCAAGTGTTTCAAATGAGTTTTAGTTAAGTCTTATTTTATTTATATTTATTGCTATTTATAGAAAGGTTTAAAATATAGTTAAATTATATAAATAAATATCTAAATTATTGCAATATTATTTACTGATTTAGTCAACTCAGACCTTTAACTAAATTAAGAATAAAACTCTAATATTCCTAAAATTATTAAATCAAATATTGTATATCCTTAAGCTTGCCCTAGGGAAAGAAGGATTAAAAAGGGCTCAGTTTCTCTAATTTACTCTTCATTCAGGCTCCTATCTAAATCACAAACTATTTTATGGTTAAAAGAATATGGAAGGCCTAGGAAAATATTAAACCATGGTTTATTTGGAATGGCTCCAATTTCTAAACTAGTCTCTTTACTAACTCCCATTCTCTTTGGTGGTCACTCATTTTCTCTTCCAATGAGATGCCCCTAGTAGAGGCCCCTTAGGTCAATGTTCTCAAGATTTATCGCATAGAAATTCACACTATCCAGGATATCTTCTGTAGGCACTCTCACTCTTGGATATCATAGGAGGAGGTGAAAGATAAATTCTAGCTAGCCAATGCAGACCAAGAACCCTCTCAAGAGATCCTCAATGTTGTCCCAACTTCCATGCTCCATAAAATCTTGGTCCATTCCACTTGATCATGGTGGAAGGACTAGAAATGGTATGTTGAGAACCCTTTTCAAAATTATACCCCTCAACTTGGCTATGCATGGATCACCCCTCATTTGCCCATGGTTGACAAGATTAATGCCCATTGGAGGCTACAATCATCTATTAAAACATGGATTTTTCACTCCAACACTATTTGGGGAGCTTCTATGGAGCCCAAACTTTCTCATTTTGCTTGGTGTATACTGCACCAAGGCTTGCCTATAGGCAAAAGACTCATCTATCTTGGAACTGACCCCTTTTGTGGCCACCTCGAGATGTTTCTTAATATTTTATGGTTTTGTTCCAAAGCCCAAAAGATCTGGACTTAGATCCATGATCTTTTCAGGCCTTTCTATCCTTAATTCTTCCTTTGGCAGCATATACTCCTTGGAGACAAACCCATTATGCCTTTCAAATACATGCAAGTCTAGCATAACTTCAGAGTGGAGATTCTCTTCTGAATTTGGAAAGAAAGAAATAATTTTGTGTTTAATCATGCTTCTACTTATTGTAATGTTTCTAATTTACACAAATATTTTATTATCTCCAATGTTCTTGTGCAAATTCAAGTCCAAGCCAATAAAGTGGCTATAGATCTTGGATATCTTCGAGATCTCCTCTCCCATTAGTGAGATGCTCCTTGTACTATGGCTCAGGTTCTACCTTCTCCACCCATGGATCTCAGACTAGATGATTGATTGCCTCAGCTACCTTGTGGTGGACATCATTGCAGTTGTTGTAGGCACCACTCTCATAGTGGCACCCCATACCAACATGTTTCCCCTCTTAGGTAATAGCGAGGGTGAAATCCACTTCCTCCTTCCCCTATTGGGAAGGATGGCTAGGGGGGGTCCTCTTCCTCTATGCCCAGATGTTTTGGGGGTACCACTTGGAGGCTGAATAGATGTGTTGGATAAGTTCTCTAGGCTTTCTTTGACCATTTCTCCCACTTGAACACAAGTAGAAGATGATGATACAAACACTACCCAAGTTACTAGTTGGGAACCTATTCCAAATGGCAATGACTTATCAAGCTCAAGCTGGGGTCCTGATGATATGGATCCTTTACCTTCTGGCCTTGCTCTTTCTACATAAAAGTTATTATTTTAATGACTTTGTGACTTGTTTCTAGCCTATGCCTAATTTATGATACTTGTGATTTTGCTTCTAGGCTCTACCTAATATGATGTGGCATGCTTTCATACCACCTTTATTTTTTTGTGAATTATTTTTATATTTCTATTTAATTAATATATGAATATATTTCATCATCAACAACAACAATAATAATACTGATTATGATGTAAATAACCAGGAGGCATCCAAAACAAACAATAAAATCTAGTAAATAATTAAATGAAGGCTATGATAAACCACAGTCATATTACAAAGTGAACACCACGTGAATTATGGAAAGAGTCCACAACAATTAATTGGTGTGACAAGAAACACAACTTCTCAAAACCAAACGCAAATTAAGACATGGAAAGTGGACACAAGGCGGCTAAAGTGAAAATAACTTTATGAAGACTAATGGATACTCCAACCAATAATTTATAGCTAACCTTACAACCTTCCAAAAATAACTATGAATAGAGGAAAATCCAGCTACAATCAATCTTGAAGTCAGGTGTAGAATGGGATGCCATTTGAGAATTTAATATGATTAGCTCAAAATAATTCAATCATTAAATAATCACAATGACTTTATGATAATCGGAAAATAAAATTGTATACAAAGCAGTTGATCGAATGAAATGGCTCGAGTTTTTGGGATGAAGAGAGAATGGACATAGAATGGAGAAAGAGGTTGAGCGACATATGATTAAGGAGAGATATTTTTGGAGAAAGATAGTCAATGGAGGACAAAGTCTCCATTTTGAAAGCTTCACATCGACTTGTCTTATCACAATGTATACACAATTATCTAGATTCAGCCACTATAGAATCATGCACGCACAATTATATGGAAATAAGAAATCTCAGCCAGATATATTTAGCTGAATAAAATATTTGGCAACATTTTTGAATGCATTGTTTCTTAGCCGAACTGATTTGATTTAGTGGAAAAAATATAGTTGCAAGGGATAAAGAAACAAGATGTATTCCTTAGTTTCATCATATAGACTCCATGCAAATGCTTTTTGGGTGGTTAAGTGGATCGTGAAACCAAATAATCTCATGGCTGGTGTCTTATTCTGAACAAGATGATGTTTGCTGGTCAAACGGAAAAAATCTGATAGACAAGTGGATGCATTCATTTTGACTTGTTCAAATTAGTGCTCAAATTAAAACAAATATAAAGATATAGGGTAAATAATCATCAGATAATCTTATGTGGTGTGGTGGTAGTGATATTTTTAAAGAGTAAATTTATATCATTAATCTTGATATGATAAATTTGTGTCATGAGGATCGTACATGATATTTGAATGCTATTAAATTGATTAATTTGGATTGAAATGATCGTGTTCAGTTTTCAATGAATATTATTGATCCATGTTGCTAGAGTATATGAAAAATAGCTTGGTGGAAAATAAGTCTATCTATTTTAAATTCTTGGAAAGAATAGTTTATTTCATTGTGAAACAAATGCTTTTAAATTCATCTAATTGTACATTATGGAATGAAGTTGCATGGCCTACATAATTGGAGATAATCCATAATTTGTTTATTTAAGCGTATAAAATAGTGATAGTAAATATTAGTATCGATTCTGAGTATCACTATAACTTGTCAAAGATGCTATTCCTCATCATTTATGAGGTTTGGATTGGTTTAAAAAATAATTAATCAGATTTATATCATTATATTACTAAAGGCATAATGAATGCTTCTAATTCTTCTAAATAGTATAATGACCCATGTTTAAATATCTGTGATTTATTTCCTTCGAAATGGATTTATGCGTTGGAGTTCCCTATATTGAATGTTGGAGATATTTGTGCATTCTAAATAATTGGATTAAATAGCTTTCATTAACAAATTAGATTTATAATGAACCTAATTTGTTCTTCTATTCAATTATAATGCATTATGCATTTGATAAAAAAGTAGAGTAGTTCATTTTATAATTGTTTTTTTTTTTTTTAATTTATCTTGAGTGTCTATGAACTATGGCAGAAACTATGTTAAGAAATGGATCCAATCATTATTAATGTTTTTATTAGTTAGCTTAAATGATGGCATTGAATTCATATAAAATTTAAGATGAAAATACACTAGTGTCTATATTTCATAATTACCCATTGTTTATATAAATAATGGATGATAAAACCAGATATATATTAGTTCCCTTTTTGACTTTATTAGTATTCTCATACGGAGTAGATTAATAGATAAATTTCAAAATGGAGTATTTTTGTCATGCAATGGGTATTCAGACATAATTGTTATTGCTGTTTAGTATTGAGATGAATTTTAGTTAAAATATTTATGGGTTTTCTTAATTATGTCTTCAGATTTGAATGGATTACACCTTGTTTGGATCCACTTTAAATCATACATAATTCTTATTGTCATTTAGTATTGAGATGAATTTTGGCTAAAATATTTATACCTTTTTTTGGTTATGTTTTTAGATTTCAATGGATTTTATCATGTGGATCCACTTTAAATTTAGATATTTAGACATTGTACATTTAAGTCATCCTAAAATTTGAAATCAAAGGTAAAGGAATACCTCATTAGAATATTTTTTAATGGCTCTTTTTTCATTTGAAGTTTTTATTCTAGGTAGTCCTTTGTTATGTAAAAGTAAAGACTCAGTTTCCTATTTTGTGCTTATCTTTGCTTAGTCACAATTTATTTATCAAGTCACATGATGTCTAAATTATCTTTATTTTTATGCTTGGTCATATTTTTACCTAGGTGGTTTTTTGTTAAGTGCAAAACATTGAGGGACAAAAGGGCGGCCTATCCATGGACACGTTTTTCTTAAAATTTGAGAAATCTTGACTTCTGTAGATTATTTGAGATGGTTACACTAAATATTTGAAGATGGTATAATAACCTAAATAGTAGGATTTTGAGTTTATTTTATAGAACAATATTTTGTTTTAAATGGTTAAGTAGGCCTAACATCTAAAATATTAAGAGGATCTCCTTTTTTTAAGAAAATAGGATAGATAATTGGTAATGTGGCCTCTCATTTTTTTAGCATCATTTAATATTATTTGAAGTCCTTATGTGAAGATATCTATAATATCTTTTAATCTTTGACATATGTGTGTGTGTGTGTGTGTGTGTGTGTGTGTGTATGTATATATGTATATATATATATGTGTGTGTGTGTGTGTGTGTGTGTGTGTGTGTGTGTGTGTATATATGTATATGTGTGTGTGTGTGTGTGTGTGTGTGTGTGTGTGTGTGTGTGTGTTTATATATGTGTGTGTGTATACATACACACACACACACACACACACACACACACACACACACACACACACACACACACACACACACACACACATATACATACATACATATATATATATATATATATATATATATATATATATATATATATATATATATATATATATATATATATATTAAATAAATTATTTTTTATATTAATTTTACAAGTAAATAGATCCTAAATTTTGATAAAAAATGGATAGACAGTTGTGGGCCCCCTTCCTCAAACAACCCCAAAAATGATTTTTTTTCCTAAATGCATGTAAAATTAAGCATAACTTGTGACCATTTCTCATTTGGATCCATGAAAAAAATACATAAACATGTATAGACATGTATATTTGTGGCATATACTAGCCTAAATAATTCATAGTTAGAACTCAACATAGATGTTGTAATCATTTAAAATTTGTATTTGGATGATAAGAGTGATACTTGAGACATCATATTCCTAACTTAGCACTATACATATCCTAGATCCTTCTACGACACTTTTTTAGCCTTTATGTGGACCACAAGCACCACTAATCAATAAAATAACAACCCAAGACCTTCATTCCCAAATCTTAGCACTTTATGCCCAATAGTCTACCAACTGTACATTAGTACCACATTATAAACACTAGAGCCACATGGCGCTAGTGTCCCTTGCCCTAACTTTCTCAAATAAATATATTTTTGAATGTGTGACCCTCCTAAGTTTGGCCTAAAAACATTTTATTATCCACACAAGCTATGAAACACTATAAATATATGACTCTTAGACCTCTATCCATAAGATGCAAAATATACACAAAAGACCTATTCAAACAAGAATAAAGTTCAGTAAAATCAAGGTTATTAATCTCTATTATACACTACATATATATACTATAAACTAAAACTACCCTAAGCCTAGATTTCAAGATTTCCAATATCAAGCACACTCAAGGAATTCAAGACAACTATCATTGTAACATTCACTTTCACTTACACCAAGCACTAGGTGGGAGAACTACATGAGGCTTGATATAACCTAAGAGTATTGGTACATAGGAAACACTCTTCATAGTGGGGTTTTGAGGATGTCCAGATTACCCTACTAATGAACACACATTCTCATCCCATGTCATACTTGTAAGAATGATTAGGTTTTCTAACATAAATCAATTATTACAGGAACAATATAGAGTTTCAGATTTTGTGTGTGCAAGAACAAAACCTAGAAACATAAGTGCAGCTACACCCAAAATTTAGGAACAATCCTAAAAAGAGTAAACTAACACCATTTTTAAGACACTAAAACCACATGGCATTATTGTCCAAGTGGGGTGTTACTATCTAGGTGAAGATCTGACCTAGGGATATTTTTGAAAATGCTCAAACCTATCTATAACCTAGTTCTCATCACTTAGATCTTATGTGATATGTATTTTATAGATAGGTCTCTATTTTTCACATATTTATTACTATTTTTAGAAATTCAAAGCAAGTCAAATTATATAAAAAATTAATGGTTATTTATTACATATTATTTTATTAATTTAGATAATTCATCCCCTTAATCTAACATAGGATTTACATATCTAAGACCTAAAAGGTTAAAATATTTGGTTAACTCGAGTTACTTCGAATATTGTTAAAAACCCTAGTTTGCATTATCCAAAATTCTATGCATTAAATTAGGGATACATACTTCTTTTTTTTATGTTTTGCCATAACTTAGCTCATTAAATCAATCTCACATTAGGGTTTAATTTATTTAAATATAATTTAAATCTTTCCACAACAACCCTAATTCAAATAAACCCCAACCCTATATGCCCTTAGGGTTTGTATCTCTCTTTTTCTTATTTTCATTAGCTAAGTTAATTTTTTTGGATTTCATATATTTTATTTCAGTGTCTCTATTCAAATTTGTTTATTAGATGCCATCTAAGAAAGATATCTCTCTTACATTATAAAGAAGTAATAGATTAGGTGGTATTCCTATAGAGCATATTCATATTCCTACTATCTAAGACTATAACATGGATAAGAGACCTACCATAACTCCAGTTATACATCCTTCACACCCTGATTATGTGAATTTCAATGCTAATGCATCTAAAGATGAATAATACAATCAAGAGCAACATGATATACACATTAAAAAATATGACACTATCCCTTCACTTAATAATGATGACATAATTATTGATAAAAATGTTATATTACATTGCTTCAAATATAGATTTATGGAATGACCCTTTGATTATGCATAAATCCTAAAAGCCATATTATAAATCAAGACCAACAAAAACAATGGTCAATCTTCAACTCCCCCAACTAATAACATTTTAAAACCTAACGTGGGGCCAACTCATATAACATGATATAAAATTATAATTCAGTAACCTTAAATGATAGTTATACCTCTTATGGAAATTACCTACACTCCAAATGTGCAATCACTAACACATGAGATCCATACTCTACAATCTAAGTTATTACATCTTGAAAAGGGAGAAACTACGCCATCACATGCCTTAGATTCTAATATTCCCTTACATATAAATTTACCACATAACATAGAGGCAACACCCTTGTCATATAATTTCATGTCATCCAATCTTACCTTATATGATGTTAATGGTGACCAAAAGCATCATCTCAAATCTTTTCACATGTCATCTTTGGACTGCATGTCCAATGATTGGCTTCTCACAATGTTGTTTCTATATTTTTTAAAGGATTATTCCATACAATGGAATTATGATTTAAAAAATAAATCTATAATAGCATTCAATCCTTTGCCTAGATGTTCTTAGCACACTTCTCTATCAACATCAGTGATAAGATATCATATACATAAGTGGCACAGTCAAAATAAATGTCAAATACGCCTATCACATATTATGCCTTATAATACATGACTATATTAGCCAAATTGAATATCCCCATGGTAGACAAAGAGCTTCAAGACATATTTAAATCATGTTTCTTATCAGACTTACATCAATCTATTTTTTTCAATAAGTTTCCTACATTTATATATTTGTGCCACATGATAAAAGAAAGAGATGCTAAGTTCCTCTCAATAGATAAACTCAAATTTACCAATAGATCAGAATCAACTATTAAGATTTAAAATAGACCTCCATATAAGAGTGATAAAATTCTGTGGTGAACATAGCTTTCAAACCATCTCCTAGATTGGTTTTATCCACTCCTCAGCACCAAATCTTCACCAACCTTACAGAGTCACTAGAATGGGTTTATAGTAACTCTTAGAATGCAATATCATTTATTTCCCTCCCATTAAAGAGGTTTATATGACATGGACTCTTATAAATAACTAAAATTTCAATTCATTCTATGAGTATCATAGGAAACCAGGCCATACAAAAAATAAATGCTTAACCCTGAAGCATAACATACAAAATCTGATTGAGGATAATATTATTGATGTGGGCACACCCATAGAAGCATTGAAATCACATCAAATAATATCTAAGGCACTAAATATATTATTATTTCCATTTCTAAAACACATAATGAATGAGGATAGAAACACATTAGGTGTTCACTAAACATATTAGGGACATCTACCACTAGCTTAATATCAAGCACATCTAGCACCAGATTCATATCATACATTTATAGAGGAGGCACATTCATTATATAAAATTATTGGAATGCACCATACTAAATTTCCACCTAAACCACTCATCACAGTTTTAGAATAAACAATTGTTGGTGATGATATAAATCTACATGCACTCTTTATATGAGCATACTTAAATCATTATTCTATCAAGAGTGTTATGGTTGACAATGGGTCAAGCATAGATATGTGCACTATGACACTTTTGTAGCATTTGGCATACTCAGAGTATGATATATTCACCATATATATAGTCATTATTTATTTTATTGGTCACATTCATAGCTCCATTAGGGAGATTGTACTTTTATTACAAGTTAGACCAGCACATATAGCCACTGGGTTCCTAGTATTGATTAGTGTAGGTGTGTTTGATATGCTCTTTGGAAGGCTATGGTTATAAAATATCTAATCCATACGATATACATTACATAAATCCATGAATTAAATACACATAAATTAGGTGGTCTAAGTGATGGAATTCCATATGAATATCCTCTACCTAACACATAAATAGTTTCATCACAGTTACTAATTACAGTTCCAGTACTACTACCAGATATTGCATAGTTATAAGTTACAACTCAGAGTACAGTTCATATCCATATATCATAGAGTTAATTAGAGCCACCAATATATTTATGGTCTAATATTATGGTATCCAAATGTACGCATACTCTCCCATGGAGACTATTATTAGAGAGACCCCTATGCCATAGATCTGTCATAGATTTTAGAGGACCTTTCTCCGCTTAGTTCATGTCAAGATCATAATTATTGGGTTCTTGGAATGATTGTCATAGGTGAACCTACAAAACCTACAACTTATTGTACCATATGGGTTCTTAGGACCCCTATAGTTCATATGGCATCACACTTAGTGCCACAAATTAATATCATCCCTAGATAGGTAAATATAGAAATAGATTACTCTAAAAATCATATTATGAGATCATAGTTACCCTTTCACATAGCACACATGATGATAGTGAGTCTCCCATGAGACTCATCGTTTAGGATGGTTCCTACCCTCTTATTCATACTTTCTTATTTTTTTTCCTTGTACACATTTTATTATTGTTTGCTTGTACATAGCCCATAAATAGAAAATACAAAAACAATATAGCATGACAAAATACAAAAACCTTCAAATATTACTCATAAAACACAAAATTTATAGAGCGTATGCATTGATATGTTTAAATTTATAATATTTTCCATAATTACATATGCTAGCTATCTTAGTATAGTCTATTTTATCATACATGCATATTTCACTTATTCTTGTTGAGTGTTTATTGATTACATACAAAATTCAAGTCCACTACACTAATACAAACTTGATATCATCTACCCACTAAGGGAAAATACACTGATCCATGAATATTAATTGGATACGTCCACCCAGCTGGACGCATATTATACACAATTTATACTAATATGTTCTATCCTTACATTCCTTATATTCCAATTTTCACATTGATATATCTTGATATTGATCATTACTACTCATAATCATATTTTTTTATTGATTATCACTAGTTAGACTCAACATATGTAAATCCTAGAATTTACAAATATTTTTAATACATTAATACATACTTTCATTTCTATATTTCATATTTTAGTTTTGATTGTGTTTCCTATGCTTTTTATTTATTTGTCTCTACACCACTTCTATTCATGTATGCCTTGGGCATGTGCCCATGTTCCTTCTGTGTGGTTTCATGATTATGTATGTGGACATTTGAACTTATCCTTCTATGTGGCTCTAAGTAAACTTTTTTGTTGCTTACATATGTATATATTTCAATATGTACTTGTATGTCTTATATTATTATATTTATTGACATCTAACAATGTCCCTTATATTGTGGCACCTTGGCCTATTTTATGTGCCTCATGTGTTTTGTATGTATGATTTCTTGTATGCATCATCTCCATGACACTTATCTTTGATTATAACAAACACCAATTTTTTATTCCATGAGAGACCTCATGCATCCACCCTTCCTACTTGGGTACCATGATGGACAACATTCCACATCCCCCTATGTAGCTACTAAGATTTGTTGCTATACACATTAGTTACATCTATCTTGGAACCTTTGTGCAATGATACTTATAACATACATATTACACTGCATAATTAAGCTTAGATTATTTGAAAATCTGATGCTATGTTTGCACATTATAGTGGATTATCATGCAATTATCATATATGCTCTAGCTAACATATTTTGTATAGGTATTTCTTTTGAGTATAGTTATTGCATAGTTAAACAACTACCCTAAAAAGAGGGGGAATTCATAGGGGTGTGTCACAAATATCATTATCCTACATTTCATTTACATAACATTCTTAGCACATAGACTCAGTGTCAATAAATAAGACACAAGAAAAAATAGAGACTCAAAAAGCAATTTAGTCACACAAATTTTAGACTTGACATACATTAGCACCCATATTGGGAAATTAGAATTACATGGAACTATTATCCAAGACATGGCACCATTGTCTAGTATTCTTAAATTTAGGGTAGTTTAGATTAACCAGAATAGTACACTAGATACAACACAAGTTTGCACATATATAGTTATAACTTTTATAGTTATGCTAGGATTTTTCTCAAATTTACACTAATTTAGATCAGATTCATAGCAATTATTCAAATTGGGATCATCATGCATGACATGATCATATCCACATTTAGTTGAGATACATAGATATATTAATTACAACTCAATCTAAAATTAGCATACTCAAATATCATATTGGGGGCACATGGGTGACACATTGTTTCCATGTGCTCAGTTATAGAAAGGTTCATCAAATGGAATGGCAAACTCCATATCATTATTTATGTTATATACACTTGACATCATATTCCAAAGTGCCATTAGTTTTTTCATTACTCCATATTTAGTTGTTGGAATTATTGAGTGGCCCATAGCCATCTAATGTACCTGAGTGGCTACAGAGTTGACATACATAGTAAGATATACCCATTCAGATATTTTCATTGCTTTGCATAGTTTAGTTTGATATGCATATAATACACATGGATGGTCAATGATGGATTTATATCCAAATTGAGTTATTAATCCACCCACATTAGAGGGTTAGACACACTTACAGTCTAATCTAAAATATTCACATGTCATGATCTACAAAATAGAGGTGGGAAATGATGGAGTGAAAATCGAATTGAGTTATTAATCCACCAACACATGAGGATTGAGAAATCTATCATCTAAGTCCAAAATATTCAATAATTTGATCACTATATACATGTGCACATAAAGTTTCTCACTAGGTTCATGCATTGGTTTTCATACCCAATGAATTGTATTGATTCCTTTCTTATTTCCTATATTTTTACTCATCTTTACTCATATACTTTATTTTGCATAGTATTTTTCTTTTGATATATATTATGTAAGGACTTATTTATGCACATTTCATCATAGCTCATGGTTTGGATCATGCTTCACATATTTAGTTGAGATACATTTCTATCATAGTAGGTGGGGAGGTAAATGTAATCACATAAAAGTGGTATTTGGATGCTAAGAGTGATACTTGAGACACCATATTATTATTTTTCCTAAACCTATCCTAGGGCTTTCTATCACACTTTTCTAGCCTTTGTGCAGACCACAGGCATCCCCAACAATATAAAATAGTCCCAAACCTTCATTCCTAAATCATAGTCCTTCATGCCCATTAGTCTAGAAAATGGACATTAGTTCCACATTAAGGACACTAGAGCCACATGGCACTAGTTTCATCAACATGGCACTAGTGTCCCTCTCCGTAACTCTCACAAATATATATACACCAGGCATTAGTATTCACTTGTACTTACACGAGGCACTAGATGGGATAACTACATTAGGCTTGATCCATCTTCTATGTATTGGTATGTAAACAACTCTCTTCAAGTGGGGTGTTGAGGAAGTCTAACTTATCCTACTAATGAACACACATTTTTATCGCATATCATACTTTCAAGGAATATTAGGTTTTGTAACATAATTTAGTTCTTATAAGCACAATATATAGTTTCAAAGTTTGTGTGTAAAGGAGGAGAACCTAGAAACATAGGTGTAGGTGTAACCAAAAACTAGGTACACTTTTTTAAAGAGGATACTAATCCCATTTTCAAGACACTAGAGCCACATGGTGCTACTGTCTAAGAGGGTCACTACTATCTAGCAAAATATCTGACTTAGGAATATTGCTAATGACACTCAAACCTAGTTGTAACTCATTTTTAGAAATCGGATCTTCTATGATAGGTGTTTTCTAGATAAGACTCTATTTTCACATATTTATTACTATTTTTATAAAGTTAAATCAAGTAAAATTCTATAACAATTCACTTTTTATTTATTACATATCATTTCACTAGTTTGGACAACTTGGCCCTTTAATATATCATAGGATTTACATAGTTAAACCCTAAAAGGTTAAAATAAATAGAATCATTAAATTACTCCAAAAATTTAAAAAATATATATATTTGGAAAGAGGAGTGTGTGCTCATCATTTTATTAATATTTTTATGATTTTTCCCATTGAAATTCAATATTCTCGAAAATTTAAGTTGACATTTCTTATTTTTTGTTAAAAATCCTTGATTTCACTATTTATAGGGTGAATAATTTGGCTTAATAGTCCAATCTATTTATGAGGTAAAAGGCATGGTTTTTGAATTAAAAAATATTATAGTGAATACAAAAATTAATGCATTTGCATTACATTGGCATAACATAAAAAAAACTAAACGAGTCTATGCATATGTGTTTTTATTTATCAATCTATCTATTCACATTTATATATTTTTATTGTAAAGTGGAGTATGTCAATAAATACACTACTAAAATAAGGACACAATGGGTATAGTGATGTGATTTTGGTTAGTTTATACCCATAATTATAATTTTGACTATATACAATATGATTTAGGGTTCAACCAAGCCTAGTTTCATTATAAAATGAATGAAATAGTTAATTATTTCAATGGTGGAGGAAGATAGGGATAATTTGAACCCATTAGAATTAAATTCATGTATAATATGTGATTTAAGGATAAATTAACATTGATTTCATAAAATATTGAGAGAATGAGTGAATTGGTATAATCAGTGATGCAATTTGAGTGAAATTGAGCCTTGTGAACCTAATTTTGAATATAAAGGATGTAACCTAGGGATATCTAACCCAATATCATAATAAAATGAACCAAATATGCCATTGGTTGAATTTGAAGGTAATTGTTTCTAGTTTTATCCCTTTCAACCTAACCATGATTGTAGAATGTCATTTGTGGCTTAGTTAAATATAAGAATCAAAGAATGAAGAAAATAATTATTTATTTCAATGACTAATGCAAGTTTTAGATGTATATGATGTGGTTTCAAGATCAATAAACTCCATTGTCATCATATAATTAATTAAATATTTGTTGGTTTCAAGTTTGGAGGAAATTAGGGTCAATATGATCCCCTTGAATGTAATTACAATTATATAATGTGATTTGAGTCTAAATTAACTCTAATTTTATCATAGATTGAGCTAATTAGTCAAATGGTGCAATTAATGACATAATTTTTCAAAACATGACGCACATGAAATTATTTCCAATTATATATGATGTAGTTTGGAGTGAAATTATCTCTAATGTCATCATATAATGAGCTAAATAATTGATTCATTCAATCAAGGAGGAATTTAAGGATAATTTGATCCACTTCAACCTAAAAACAAGAGTAAAACATGATTTTCGGCCAAATTGTCTCTAATTTTTTCATGAATTTATCCAACTAGATAATTGGTTCAGTTAGAGATGTGATTTAGACAAAACTGAGCCCCGTGAATGTAATTTATGGCTCAATCAATTACATAGGATGAATCATATGGTTTAATTGACCTTGAATTTATCACATGTAAACATGAAGGTAATTGGGGAAAATTTGAACATGTTTAACCTAATTGTGATTATATGGTGTGATTTGGCACTAAATTATATCATATTTCCTAACATATTTACCTAATTAGCCATTTTTACAACCCTAAATTTTCAACTCTAAATATTAAATCCTAAACATTAATTTTATCATAAATACAAACATGAACGTAATTTGGGCCAATTTTTACCTACTAAACCTAGATGTGAGTCTAGGATGTGATATAGGGCTAAACATTAGCTCATATTTCCTTACATATTGATCCAATTAGTTAATTGTTACAACCAATGATGTGAGTTGGTTGACATTGTACATATTGAACCTAATTTTAATTATACATGATGTAATTTGGAGGTTATTCAACTCCAAAAGCATAAAAAAATAAACCAAATAGTCCACCAAATCAATCATGAATGAAATTTATGCCCATTAGAGACCCTTCAAACTAACTACAAGATAAGGACATTATTTAAGGTTAAATTATATTTTATTCCATCATGAATTGATTACATTAGTCAATAAATGCAATTAGGAATGTGATTTGGTCCAAGTTAAGCCCTATGAACCTAATTTATTGTTTAAAAAATTATATAGGATTAAGCATATGGCTTAACTTATCACAAATACAAACATGAAGGTATATATGCCAATCCAGACCCCTTAAACCTAATTATAATTCTAGGATGTGATTTGGGGTGAAATTAGCTCATATTTCTTAAAATATTGGTTAAATTAGTCAATTTTAATAATTAGTGATGCATGTTGGATGAAATAAAACCCTATGAACCAAATGTTGACTATATATGATGTAATTTGGGGGTCGATCGACCCCATTATCATAACACCCTAAATTAAATTTTCTGTCAATTTAATCATGAAGAAAATTGGGGCTGATTTCATCCCCTTAAACCTAATTAAAATAGTAGGATGTGATTATAGGCCAAATTAGCTCTGATTGCATCACATGAATTGATCTAATTAGTCAATTGGTGTAATTAATAATGTGATTTAGTTGAAATTGATCCCCATGAACCTAAGTTTTACTATATGTGATGTAATTAGGGGTTATTTAGTGCCACTATCAATAAATCTCAAATAAAATATTCCACCAATTCAATCATGAAAAATAATTGGGCCAATTTTAGCTCTTTTGACCTAATTATGACTATAGAATGTGATATGGGGTTCAATAGGCCCCAATATTATCAAAAATGTAATAACATAGGAAATTGGTGGTAATCAAAACCCATTAAATCCAAATGTGACTATAAGATGTTATTTGGGGATAATTTAACCTAATTTTAGTTGTCTAGGATGTGATTTGGACATCAATCAATAGGTAATTTCATTGTTTAATATTATAGTGACATAGTTATATGATATATAAATATTTAAATATAAAGCATACATGCTATAACACATGCATTATAGTAAAAATGTGTTATTTTCATAATAGAGAAAAAATCTTCTTTAAATGATGATTTTTAACCTAGGTTGAAAATTATCTCCCAACATACTCTCTTCGCACCATTCTATAGCTTGTAAGTCGATGACAAAAGCTATCAAGCTATTTTTTGGACCCCACCTTTAAAATTTATCAAGTTGTTTTTTTATACACGTGTCAAGTTTTTATAGTCATGGGTGATGGATCTTTTTCAAATAAGAGAAATAATTTAAATCAAAAAACATCATAGTAATAACAAATGTTGAAAAACAAACCTATGAATTGAAGAATTACATTAGAGTAAAGGTATAGACATTATCTCTAATAAACCAAACATCATAGATAATGATGAATTCAATATTGATGAGGAATATTCACCTATTATTTCAAATTATCTTGTAATTCTACATTCAAATAATGATTTTATTAAATATTATGATGGTGAATCTATCCATGATGATTTACCCCATAAAAATGAATAAAATTACATGGAAACATAGAGTGATGAAATTACTAATGAACAAAATAACATGAATACATTAAACAATAAAAGTAACAATGAAGATATTAGTATTGAATAAAAATATATGTAAACACCCTCTCAACAAATTACATCACTAATAACACCCCCAAGGATTGTATGTAAACAAATTGAAACCCGTGCATAAAAAAATGTTTGATCACCATTCAACAAGACTAGTTGAAATAATTTGAAATAATTTATTTTAAAAAATATAATTTGATAGTAAAAAAATGTAAATTATTTGTTTCATCGATGGCAATGATTAAGATGATACCTATATTATACGCCTTAGGACCAAGAAAAGTATATAGAAATCTATACCATTTTAATTGACAAAACATGGAAGGTGAAGACAAGGAAATTGATAAATTCTACATGATGCATATAATTCTATAGGCATAAGAAACTGTAACAAATATTGTAATGTTTCCCAATGTATAGTAACAACTAATGAAATACATTATCTAACATGGAGAAAATACTTGTAGGAGGCATGTTGAATTTTTAATGCATTACGATAATTTTCACCATATGCATTGAAATTTGCATATTGACAAAATTTTAAATAAGTGTGTCATGAAAATTCTAACAAAATATGCATTGGAATTTACTTGAACCATTTTTTGTTATAGACCATATGGATATTTTTTTTATAATGAAGCATATTCAGATGGAAATTGTAACAATTGTTATTGATTTCAAAAATTATAAAATTATGAAAAAAATGAATATGAATTGATTTTAGAGAATATGGTCATAAGATCACATGTCATTTTCCTATTCAGATCTGTTTGAAGTGATGGATTCACATCTAGAGGTCCCAGAGGTGGAAATGTCAATTGAAGGATAATAATTTGTATCTTCACTATAACAAAATTCATTTCATGACTAATTACTCTAGTGTGTTCGATGGATTCATCTCTAAGGTTATACTAATGTCCTCAAGGGTGAAGTTAGAGGGATTAAAAATTCACATGATGGCTCTTTTGGTATTTGGAATGACTTTTTTAAGGCAAGAATGGGTACTTCAACTACAAAATAGGTATGTTTGGAGGTTAAGAACTTGGTCCTAGACATTATCTGCTACCCTAGATATGGTGGTAGTGCCAATATCCAACCATGAAGCATTGGAATTGGATATATCTAATTGACATAGACATAAAATCATATATCACCCCATATTTATACGTGAATAAATTTTCTTTACTCATTTTTCATCTAATAGGGAAGGGTTCAGGATTTGATAGGAGAGTTTCCATATTTGACAACATCATCATCCTAACATAATAATAATAATAATAATAATAATAATAATAATAATAATAATAATAATAATAATTTCTTTCTATTTCCATGTTATGGGTATGATTTTCATACAAATCCTATTGATATCTTTTGACAATGCAAGTGTGTGTGTGTGTGTGTGTGTGTGTGTGTGTGTGTGTGTGTGTGTGTGTGTGTGTGTGTGTGTGTGTGTGTGTGTGTGTGTGTGTGTGTGTGTGTGTGTGTGTGTGTGTGTGTGTGTGTGTGTGTGTGTGTGTGTGTGTGTGTGTGTGTGTGTGTGCGCGCGCGCGCGTGTCTGTGTGCATGTGCATGTGCGTGTGTGTGTGCGTGTGTGTGTGTGCGTGCGTGCATCTCTGTGTGTGCGTGTGTGTCAAATGGATATATGATGAGAATAGAATAAATGTCCAAGCTAATTTTAGTCAAGATAAAAAGAACAAAGTTGAGGAAGCAAAATTAAGAGTTATAACCAACAAAACTTTCCAAGGCTCTAGGAGACATGGTAATTAAAATCTTTCACTACTTCAAAGGGCCAAAAAATAAATTTTAAGAGAAGTGTTGCAACTCTATGAATAAGGAAATATCACAACATCGCTTAATGATTACATGGGTCAATGATATCTGAATCCAAGAATAGGATAACATGTCAATAAAGGCAAAAGCATTAAATAAATGTTATGATTTTACATTCTTAGAATCTATTCTATTGTTATGATAATGATATTATGTTGTTAAACTAATTATTTTAATTAGATTATATGTGGTACTAGTTGTATCAGTGTTGGGTTTCATCTTTAAATCTATACTTATTGATTTCATGGACTTATTACTACAGTTGATAATGTTATTAATCTATATTAATTTATAAATTATCGACATGATGTGGTTGATGTCATTTTTGGTGGTTACATGTTTTATCTATGAGCTAGGTAGATGTTGGAGGTTGTACTCCTGATACTGAGTGAATTCTAAGCATGTTGGCATGTCTGATAGGTATACTTGTTGATTTGATTTTATCCTTTAGACACCTTGATTGGTCATTTCAATTATCGGTTGTGGTCTTTGTACTTGTTGTTACTATTTTACTTTATTTGATGTCATTATTTATTATTATTTATCAATATTATTTTTGTTACATGTTTTGTGTCTATAGTATTTTTTTTGTTATGATCAACTCTATTCCTTTTCTTCCATGTAGTCTCATGATTCATTATTAAATCTCTTCATTGACCCTATCAACATATGAAGATATGTACCTAGACCTACCCTTAACACACCCCTTTTGGAGCCCTTGTCACCCTACTCCCTTGGTCAAACCCTTCAACCCTATAACTCCCTTATTCAAAGATAATGGAATGTCATTAAATTTGTTTGGGTTTCATTATGGAATCAACTTGGTGTTACATAGTTTATTTTTAAAAGTGTTTCTTTTATTTAATTCACTTACATAGATTACCATCACACTAAGTACCATTTAATAAGGCAGGTGATAAGGATGGTGGAATCATTAATGTTAACCTATGGGTTTATGTTTAAACATGAAGATTAGGCCCTAATCACTTTTTTATTGGTCAATGGATTTTTTAATCATTGAGTCTTTCAAAAATTCCATTCATGGAAGGTTGGTGGGTGATTTGTTTTAGGATAAAAAGGTTTTCCTCTCTCCTCCCATTCAATATAGATTTGAATGGGGTATGGTGAAAGTGTATGGAAGGAGTAGGAGTTGGATGGCAGGTAGAGGGAGTTACGAAGATGGAAAGATGGAGAAGAAAATAGTGAATGGTTTAGTTGGTTTTAATGATGACGATGATAGATTGGAGAACACAAAGTAGTGCTTGGAAAGATATAGAGGTTTTTTGTCCTTTTGACTTATTGGAGTTTTATTTGCATTATCAACTAAGTTTTTTTTTTTTTTTTTAATAAATTAACTATGTTAATAAATAATGATGCTAAGAGGCTTAATATGCATCCAGAACTCTTAGGATTTTTAGGTTCTTAAGTAAACCCCATAATATATATGTATGAATGACTAGTTCAAATCTTTGATTTTCTTTTATGACTCAATTTTGCATAGATTATTTTTGATTATATGAATGGATGTGGATTATTTGTTTATCTATATGTGGTTTTGGGTTAAATCAAAATGTGTACTTGCACCAAATTTAAATGGGTTAAGATAGTTAATTTGTTTAATGTGTGTGTGTGTGTGTGTGTGTGTGTGTGTGTGTGTGTGTGTGTGTGTGTGTGTGTGTGTGTAAACATGCAATATATATATATATATATATATATATATATATATATATATATATATATATATATATATATATATATATATATATATATATATATATACAGATATATGAATGATTAGTTTAAATCTTTGAATTTGTTTTATGACTCGACTCTGCATGCATTATTTTTTATTATATGACTAAATGTGGAATATGTGTTTCATTGTATACGATTTTGGGTTAAATCCAAATTTGTACTTGTACCAAATTTAAAAGGGTGAAGATAGTTAACTTGTTCAATTGGTTGCATATGCATAAAATGGTAAAAGGCTTTGATAGTGTTGATTTTGTTTTATTAAAGTAAAAGGGAGATTGTGGTTTATATAGGAAACTATGTTGAAGGTGACTTTATTTTATACAAAGCACTATCTATGATTTATGTAAATATTGATGGGTTTTTATATAAAATGTTATTGTGTTTTGTTTTGAATGACAACTGCATTTTAATGGTGATTATCTGTGTAAAAACATGGACTGTGTAATATACTTTGTGTTGGGTGAGTTGGGAATATTTCATACTATCTTTGTATAAGCCATAATCTTGAAATTATTGGACCACTCTGTGATAATTATATTTTGTTAATCTTTGTTTCTACTATTTAGCTTAAGGGTTGAAGATTATATCAGGTTAATTTTCTATTATAAAGTCTCCTTTGAAATATCATTATGTTTCTTTTTTTTTTTTGTGTTTTTATGTCAAATTTTTGTGGTATATTTAAGATTTGTTTCAGTTGTTAAATTAGGACTATGCTTAAATGGTATATATGGATGCATTATGCATTATATCATGACCCATTTAACCATCGACTATGTAATTCTTGAAGTGTTTGGGATTGAGTTATGATTGTGGGATATTTTTTTTGTGACTTAAAAAGGTAATTAATTTTATTTCCATTTATAATCATTGCTTGTTCATTTTTCATGGTTGATAGTTTTTATTCCAATCAACATTATTTTTCAACTCGATTTTGAATATTTTTTATATCATGGGTTAGATGTTTATTTTCTTTCACCTAGGTGTTAAAATATGCATACATATGTATATATGCTTTGTGTCTTTCAGTCGTATTTGACTCAGGTGACTGTGTTATCACATTTATACTAGGACGTATGATTGTGATGTTGCATGCATCATCATGGTCTTATTTTTGACCTTGATTGGGTTATGCTATTTATTATTTTGGTTTATGGTTTCATCATTTTGTTTGATGATTATTACTATTATTTTTGTGGCTATATCATTACTATAAACTATGTTTATTTTTACACTAATGTTGCAATAGATTTATGCGGATCTGCATTGACTATGATTACATATGTATGCATAAATTTTACCTTTGAGTTATGACCATTAGGTCTTATAATAGTATGAATATATTATTGATGGTGTATTTTTTATATTCTAACTCATTCAATTTAAGATTTGGAATTAATCATGTCATGTATTAAAATTTGAGAGGTATGTCTATTTGATTTTTTTGATTTATTTAAATAAATAATTGGGATTCAGTTTATATTTTATTTTGTGTCATTATTTTCTACTTGGATATTTTTGGAATGTGTTGATTCTCATTTATAGACTAGACCTAAATAATAAAGAGTATATATTAGGGATCTAGATGGTTAAGGTTGGCCATAATTTGCATGATATCCAAGTTGAATAATCAGATGCATATTTTATGGATTAAATTCAATCCATTCTATATCATTTAGCATCCAAGGTTAACCTTCCATACTCTTGATCTATGCTTTAGATCAATTGACTATTCCCATCCTACCTTGGAATAATATGGTTTTGTTTTATGTATTCTTCTATTTTGATATGTCTATTTATTCATAAACCTTTTTGGTCATAACTCATTTCATGTTCCTGATTACCATAACCACTATCATGTTGATGGTTGGGGAGGTGAGGGACACTAATGGTTGGGATCATAAGGCTGGTTGGGCAGGTTATCTAGATTACTTCATCTATGTTTGATTCCATGCCTTGATGACTTTGCACTTGCATATGAAATATGGTAACAATTTAATTTATTGCTTTGATTAATTATCGATATATTTTGATAGCATTGATATTAGGTTAGATGGTGTTAAATTACTTGATATAGCTATTAAACATGACATTGAATTAGTTAATATTTAATCCTTATTATTAATCATGTCAACTACTAACTTGTGTTATGAATGGATTTCTAATTTAAATGGAAATTTGATCATTATATGAGGTAAATTGGTTATAAATTAATATACTCCAAGTACATTGAATTATTAGTTCTATTTTTAATCTTGCATTTTATTATAATGTGAATTACATCCAAGTTGGATTTAATTTTGATATGTTATTATATACATTCATTGTTTTATTAATTCTTGATGCAAATGAAATTAATCTATGGATACTAACTTAGGACTTATTTATATGTTTTACACTAGTTTTTAATTATAGAAATATGTGAAAATTAGAATGAATAGTTTATATAGGAAATCAGAGATAAATTATGTTTTTAGATCGAATTGACTAAGTTGATATGTAATTTGTATTATAACTTTCTAGATATAAATACATATACATATGAATATATTAGTCAATTTAGCAATGCATAAACTTGGTAGATGGTTCATAAGAATGACAATCCTAATCTTTCCTTCTAACATGTATTTCAAACATACCTGGTTGTGTGCAAGGTATGCATTCTGCATAAGTTAAAAGATATTATCTCTTATGTAATGTATGTCACATTTCTGTAATCTAAAATTTAATGATTCAACTCTTTTATTATTTAATAAATGAAATAAAAGTTAGATAAATATTATGATTTAATAATAGGCATGTATAATATTTTTGCATAGATTATCCATTTGGTTAAGTAAAATAACTTGAAGGACATTATAATAATTTCTTTTGAAGATGACAATTAAGTTATTATGTCACTCTATTCTATGTTATAAGACATATTTGATTAACTAATACCTTCATGCTTGTTTATTCCTTTCACATCAAGCTAAATGTATTCCACTTTCACTTTCTAAAAGCTGAACTTACATCACTACTTTGGTTGCCAAATAGAGGAAATTGTAAAATTTCCCTATGTGGAACATTTTATTTGGGTTCCACTCATTTTTAACTTATATGAATTTCATTTATGGAATAGTGTTGAATTTCATGCTTGAACATTTTGGTTGAATGCTTATTTCATTTTAGTCTAGCTAGATTATAAATGTAGCCCTAACACAATGATATACTTAGGCATTCATTTATTAAGTGATTATAGAATGTTCTATGACAAGAAGTTAATTGTTTCATGATTAGTTATCTGAATTGGCTTCACTTTTAGGTAATTATATAAGTTACTTCTCTTAAAAGCAATAGATAATCTAGATTTAATTTATTAATTGTCTTAGACTCTTCTTTGTATTACATTAGATATGTCAATCTTCTATATCATGATGGCTTATAGAATAATGATGTTAATTATAATTATATTTGTAATCATTATTTTAGTAATAACATATATATTGATAAGTGAACAATGTATGAACTAATTATACAAGTAGTGCAGTGACCTTAAAGACCGTGAAGCATTATGACTTTGACCGATATCACTAATGAACCTTACATTTTAAATTTATTTTCTCTTTATGATTTAACATTTTTCATTGCATGAATGATTAAAAATTTTCAAGTGTTGAGTTATTTCTGATTGCTTATTATTTTGCTTATCTAAATTATGTAACATGTATTTTAATATAAACCTATGATTAACCTAAACAATAACTTATGGAAATAGAGTTATCCTTCCTAATTAAACTAATCCTTTAACTTAACCATATTTGAGTGGGACTAAAACCCATTGAGGAGAGTGAGGTATTTACCAATGGTTAAGGACCTAGAAATAATCCTATGTGGAATTATGATATCCATGTATGGGTACACTGATATGACCTGAACCCCATAATTATTCTAATACAATGACATGCTTCCCCATAACACATTTTTTATGTGTTTAAATTTACCTAATTTCCCCAATTCACCTCCTTTTATTTGATTTGTGCATATGTTAGTGCATGAAATGTTTATCATTGCATTAGCAAGAAAAGTAAGTGGGCCTAACATGTGTCCAAAATGTACATTGATATGCAAATCTAAAATTTTTTTGGGTTGTTTCATCTGGTATCAAATAAATTTTCTACTCTATGAAACTCTAAGAATGTGTATTTTCCTTAATAAATTGCAATCTTCTAAGTTATCACTTGTGATTTGTCACGATAGTTAGAATGCGATCAAGTAGAGGTAACATCCCTGGGAATCCTTTGACTATCAACCCAACTAGGGTCAAAGGTAGAGGATGAGAAATGGGTCATCATGGATATATCCCCATTCATAACCAATAATAGCTACCTATGAATAATGATTATAGAAATACCAAGGTACCTAATGCTAAAGTAGTCAATGGGAATCCAACCAATAAGCATGAGGAGATCCTCAGTGGAATCTTGACAACCCTAAACACATTGTAAGGAAGGATTGATAACCAAGAGCAAAGATAGAACTATATTGAATTAATATCCCAAGAAGAAGTATTGAGTTTGTAAATGGCACAAGTAGAATGTTGTATAATTCAATAACTACATTTGACCAATATTGACCCAATCATCAAAGAGATGTAGAAGATTCCATTGCATACTTTCTCAGGAAAAGAATCAAGTGATGCAGTTGATGTAAGGTTGGTACATTTACAAAAGTAATTTAATCTACATAAAATGCCTCCCAATGTAAAATTTAGAGTAGTAGCTTATCAACTAGTAGGACCCACAGCTTTACGGTGGAATCACCTTTGTGCCATTAAAGGATATCAGCCTTTGAACCTATCCTAGTTTATTTTTTAGACTCAATTTTCTAAGAATTAACTAAATGAAAAATATAAGGAGCATAAAATAATTTATTTTCAACTGTTAAATTAAGAGAACATTTTTGTTTCTGAGTATGAGAATAAGTTTTTGAATTTGCTACATCATGTAAACTATATGCATGATGAAGAAACCAAGATTACTAAGTTCAAGCATAGGTTTAAGTAAATACTGATGTATGATGTTAACATGACCAACCAAAGGACTTTGTTTGTAGCAATTTAATTGGCTTATAAGGATGAGGAAAAATAAAAGTCTCACCAGAAGGCAAAATAAGATTTCAAGTCAAGCACGTAGAAGTCAAAGACAAACAACCTTTCTCCTATGAATAAAAATTTTAGAAAATATGATCATAACCACATATCTTTAGGAGGTAATAAAAATTTCAACAATTTTTCTAATCAAAATAGAAATTTAAATTCCCATGGATCTTCTAAATTTGGTTGATTCAAGAAGGACCAACATCAAAATAACTAACGTGAACATGCCATGGGTGTTAGTATTATTCTAGTATCACCTTCTAGAATGATTGTTTGTTGGGAATGTGGTGATAACCACTATAAAAATGACTTTACTAAACTGAAATTAGTCCAAACAATGAATCATATAGTATATGTTAGATTTGATAATTGTAGTGTTGATTTGTAGGCCACTCCAATTAAAACCCAAGCTACAATTAATAGTTTTCCTTTGACAATCTTATTTGATTCTAGTGCAACATATTTATTTATTTCTCCTTTTGCTATTAAGTGATGTAATATTAAACTCATCTTGAAATATAAGGTTAGGAAGTGGAATTTGGTACTGGCAAAAAGTGCCTATTCTTGAGTGCTTGGAAGAAGCTAAATTAGATCTTGGTATCTTTAAGACCAAGGTGACTCTTTTTGTCATTCCTTTAGGGTCTTATGATCTCATCCTTGGGATGGATTGGTTTTATGAATATCAAGTCACACTTGATTATGTGGGTAAAAAAGTGCAATGCACCAATTACCTTGGCCAAATTCTAGAATTTCAAGGCATGCAAAGGCATATGAGACTTAAAACACTTTCAACCTTACAGTTGAAAAGATCTATATATAGTCCAATTACAAGAAATATCCAATGAAATAGAGTTGGTACATGCAAATTTTATTATTTTAAAGGAGATTATAGATGTTTTTCCTTAAAATCTATTAGGTTTACTACCCAAGGAAGAATTTGACTTCTCTATTGACATCATACTCAAATCTTCCCCTGCTTCCAAAGAACCTTACCATATGAATGCGGTTGATCTACATGAGTTAAAAGTTTAGATTCAAGAACTATTAGATAGTAGGATCATCCAACCAAATGTATCTCCTTATAGTGATTTAATTATATTTGTAAATAAGAAGGATGTTACACTAATAATTTACAGTGATTACTACATGTTAAATAAGATAAAACTCAAAAACTGTTATCCACTACCTAGAATTGATGACTTTTTTGACCAAATGAACGGAGCTGCAATCTTTTCTAAGATTGACTTGAGATCAGGTTACCATCAACTGAGAATCATGGAAGAGGACATACATAAAAATAATTTTAGAACTTTTTATGGATATTATGAGTTCATAGTTCTACCTTCCATCTTGACCAATACACCTATTGCTTTCATGAATCTTATGAATAGTTATTTATAGAATTTTTAGATAAATTTGTGTTAGTTTTTCTTGACAACATTCTTATTTATTATAAAAATGAGGTTGATCATGATCAACAGATTCATCTAGTCTTGTAAAGACTAAGACACATAATTTATATGAAAAATTATCCAAATGTGCTTTCTATGAATATGAAATTCATTACTTGGGGCATATTATTTCAAAACAAGGCATTATTATTGACCCTATTAAATTCAAAGCTATTTAATATTGGCCTTATACTTATAATGTGCATGAAATGCATAGCTTCATGGTCTTTTCTAGTTATCACTAGAATTTTGTTGAAAATGTTTTTACTATGACCTATCCTATTACTTCTTTGTAGTGTAAAGGAAAGAAGTTTATATGGACCCCTCAGTGTGAGGAAGCATTTAATAAGATGAAAGGAATACTTCCAAAAACACATATTCTCATCATATCAGACCCAAATCATAACTTTAAATTTTGGGTTGATTCTTCTAAAGAAGGGTATGGAGGCATCTTGATCCAAGATGATAAGGTTGTGGCTTATGAGTCATGAAAATTGAAAGATCATCAAAAAATATATCTAACACATGACATGGAGCTTATTGCCATTGTTTAAATAATGGAAACATTTCCTACTGGGAAAGCCTTTCAAGGTGAAATCTGATCACTAAAGTCAAGAATATTTAAATACATGCCAACATAGGTGGCTAGAATTTTTGAGCAATTTTGACATCGACATATCATATGTCAAAGTTAAGGAGAATCATATGGCTGATGCATTCAATAGACACACATACCTTGTTACCTTTTTAGTATTATAATAAAATTTTAGAAGTGTTGTTTTGGAACAATAACTTATTGATGTATTCTACCATGATGTAAGAGTAAGTTTGGCTAATGAGTCTATAACAAGAAAATTTTATAAATTTTTTGTTGTAACATATGTCATAATAAGGCATAAAGGTAGAATTTATGTGCCTAGTTTAGGTGACTTGAGAAATTTTGTAATTAAGGAAGTGAATATAACACATTATTATGATCATATAGGTCTTACAAAAATTATGCATGAGCTGAAAAAGCTCTTTTTTTGGTCTAGAATGAAGCATGATGTCACTAAATCTGTAGCAAAATGATTGGAATATCAATAGGTCAAAGATGAGTATTTCCATCTAAGAGGATATTGTATCCTCATGATATTCTAAAAGATAAGTAGGTTGTAGTCTCATTTTATTTTATTATAGGGATACCAAAATCATGTAGCAAGCATGATACAATCCTTGTGGTGATTGATAAAATAACTAAAATTGGCCATTTTATTGGTAAAAACTGAAAAGATGATGATTTCATGTTTTAGGAATGTTTTGTAAAGGAAGTGGTTAGACTCCATTGTATACCTAAAGTGATCATATCATATCAGAACAATTTATTTACTTCTAAGTTTTGGCATACTTTAATTGTAGCCTTTGGAACAAAGCTGAATTTTAGTTCCTCATATCATCTAGAAATAAATCAGAAAATGAAATGACTCAACGAAGTGGTTGAAGATATGTTACGCATGTATGTAATATATCAATAAACAAAATGGGAGGAATACCTCTATCTATTTAAATTTGAATATAATAACTCCTACCATTCAGCAATTAAGATGGATCCATTTGAAGCCTTATATGGATGTAAGTGCAAAACACATCTTGGTTGGGATAGCTTAAAAAATAGGGTTATTTTTAGGCCTAATTTGTTGTTGGAATATGATAAATATATGGAATTAATAAGGCAAAATTTTAAAATGATTTTGATAGGCAAAAGAACTATGTAGATCAAAAGAGAACCCCATGTGAATTTAGCATGGGAGGCAAGGTTTTGCTACATGTTAGACTACAAAAACTTTATATTATGTTTAGAAAGGCTTCTAAGTTAGCACCACATTTTTTTGGGCCTTTT
>JARHVA010010194.1:70000-95000 GCA_037957365.1 Torreya grandis
ATTGATGTATGTCTTTATCCCATATAAAATCATACAATCTAGAATGTGTGCATAGAATTTTTATGCTATGAAGATTAGAATTTGTAGTAACCCCACTCCGAATATCTAAACTAGAACTAAGAAATGCTTGGAAGATTAAAACCAACATCTATCCTTTATCTTACACAAACTCGTGTAGTCTAGGTCTAGGTAATATAATGGACCAACCATTATAGACCACTGTGCAATCCAACCTAGTGACAACTTGGGTACTATTGGATGTAATCTAAAAATATATTTAATGTATAAAAAGAGAATGACATTTCTTTCCATTCCATCTATATAATTCCAGATGATGAACATGAACATATGTGTCATGCCTCCAAATCTGGTATGTGAATGGTGCATCTATATAATATGGAAATATATAAAACCACATGTGATATGACTTATCATGCCATTCCCCATGTGCAAAAATGGAGACCAAAACACTATGCCTATAGTCTACTATCTAATTTTATAACTATGTCATGTTGTATGAAGCTGTATATTTGAGACGTGTAATAATGTGCGTGCCTCCAAATCTAGTATCTAAGTTTGAATCTATATCAAAGTCACCATGAATCCATATAGTTTGAACCATTATATCTAAATAGTTTATGTATCTTTAAACTAAAGGTATATCCCTTTGAATGTCCTGAGTAATGTTGAGTGACCCATGTAATCTGAATCACTATATATTTCAACCAGTTTGAGTTTGATTTGATAATATGAATATTGGATATGTATGAACCATCGTGTATCACCCCATGAGAGTGGATGGGTATGCTAAGTAGCTGTAGAAATAGTAATAATAGGAATGATGACCCCTTTTTGGGAGAGGGATGAAATATATGATAGAGGAGGTTGAGCCAAAAGTGATGAATAGTAGCATACTTAGAAATAAGGTTTTCTTATTATGAATAGCCTTAGAGGTTTGTTTGATTGATTAGATTGAGTTGTTGAAAGTGGAATGAGTTTGGATTAGTGATGATCAAGGTGTGTGTCTAAGTATAAAAGAAATATAGAGATACTCATACCATAGTAGGCAGATAAGGTAGTAAGAGAGTGAAGTTTGAGTGATGTCTAAGCTATCATTATCATTATGTCTAAGTGATGTGTACCTTGTTTGACTGAAGTTTTTCATTTACCAATTAATGGATGATGTGTGACATTACAAGATGATATGGGTGTTGATTTTATTGATCATGCATTCTTGTATTTTGTTGGTGTTCCCTCAGGTATACATCAAATAAGGAGGAAAATTGATGTACTATTGTTATTTATTGTACATTAAAGTGTTCCATGAATGTTGAATCATTTGGCTATGTTATCATCATTTATTGTTGTGGATGGGAGTGAAGTGTCGATTGTATACAAGATGCATAGGATTATGCATAGTGTGGAGTTATAAAACACTTTGTCCTAATGGGGTAGGACTATGCCTTCCCACCTATATATGGATATTTATAGGTTTACATAGGAGGCATTTAGTGGTGGATTGAGTGCAATGACATTTTTGCATTGATGGGCTTACGAGCACATGGAGATTTTATGGCTGATAGGATTGCTGAGGGAGAAGTGGGCACCTTCACAACCATTTAGGGAGTGATGGATGAGTACATTAGCTATCTGATACCCTGGGATGGATCATTATAGTTTGGTGCTAGATATATCAATGGCTAGTGATATTATATGGAGGTCTTACATAAGATTTCCTAGGTGGGTCAAGGATGTAGTGTAATTGTGATATATAAGATCAGCTATTAGATACATAACCATTGGGTTGGAATATATGAGTGATTTTAGTATGAGTGAATGAATATATATCTTTGGGTACCACAAGATGTTCCCCCAGTAGAATGGGTGTGGGTGAGGAGTGAAAAAGCACCAATAAGGGTAGGAGCTCATGCAAGGCCTACAGAGGCTGAGCTAAAACCATTAAATGTTGATGTGTGGGATGTGGCTATAGTTATTCTTGTTGTGGATGATGTTGGATGTATAGAAATGTATAATACATGGTGGATGAGGAATTTATGGGATCCATTATACCCTATTGATGTAGGGAATGCTCTAGAGTATGAGGATCCTCAACTAATCCAAATGATGGGAGGTAAGGAGTAATGCCATTTGAATTGTGTACAAATTTGTGGTTTTAATTTTTTTGTAATGTATATAACTACTATAGTATCATACTTTGTATGTATGTGGAGTGGAAGGTGCAAAAGATGAGGCACATATTAGGGTGAGGAGTGGGGATGATGATTATTGGGAAACCATCATTAAGTCTATACTCTAAGAGCTCACATATCATGTTCATGATGATGTAGTGGAGGAGGGAATGATAGAGTGAGTAATGGTTATGGATGGTATCCATGATCATATATTTGATAGGTATACTATAGTGATAGCTATGTATGTTAGGGTAGAAGGAGAGAGAGATGAGCTGAGAGCTAGCTAGATAGACATAAGATATCTCCATTTGATTATGGTTTTGTTATCATGAGGATCATGAATGAGTACTAGACCTTTAAAGGTAGTATGTGGACTTGTGTGAGGAGCATGGTCAGCTATTGGAATGAGAGAGTCATCAAAAGAGGCATTCAAAAGCTTGACGAGGTGTGGGGCCATTGAGTGCTAGAGTGGATTATGGGACTAGTATTAGTGGGGAGAGTGAGACTGAGAGTGAAGGCATGATGCCCATTCATGATTGATCATACCTTGATATGATGTATATATTTTCAAAACTTCATTATATATATATATACATATATATATATATACACATATATATATACATATATATACATATATATATATACATATATATACATATATACATATATATATACATATATGTGTGTATATATATATATGTATATATATATACATATATATATATACATATATATATATACATATATATATATATATATATACATATATATATATATACATACATATATATATATATATGGATACTTGCTTGATTTTGACTCAAAGTTATTATGTTATGGATTTTGACATATAATGGTATATTTATTACAAATGGTCAATTTATAAATAATTTATTTGATTGCATATGTTTTTTTAAAATGTTGTTGGGGATGTGATTTGATTGTTCGAGTGTAATGCTAATTGTTATTTTGAATTATATGTAAGTAAAAAACCTTGTTTTTTTTGTAATTTGTAAATTGATTTGGTGAAGTGAGTTGGTTTAAGATTGGTAAAATGGGCTATTGATAAGGTCAAGATTTTGATAATTTTGTTTGGCTAGGGATGGTTACTTGGAACTAGGAATGTTAGTTTTTAGTATAAGGGGATGTAAGAGAGCACACTATGTGTATGACTTCCCTGAAAGTGGCTCAAGAATAGAAAGGATGGTCCTTTGGCTCCATCATCACCTAATAAGTGAATCTTATGACCTAAAAAAATTATGAATGTGTGTTGTATCACTCTGTATTGTAACACTATCTGAACCTTGATCACCAACTAAACAAGTGACCATACTACTCATCTTGTGTAGTATGGTCATTTGTACTAGTTGAGAGAGTGAGACTGAGAGTGAAAGCATGATGCCCATTCATTATTGATCATACCTTGATATGATGTATATATTTTCAATACTTTATTACATATATATATATATATATATATATATATATATATATATATATATATATATATATATATATATGGATACGTGTTTGATTTTGACTCAGGGATATTATGTTATGGATTTTAACATATAGTGGTATATTTATTACAAATGGTCAATTAGAAATAATTGATTTGATTGCATGTGTTTTTTTAAAATGTTGTTGGGTATGTGATTTTATTGTTCAAGTGTAATGCTATTGTTATTTTGAATTATATGTAAGTAAAAAAAAATTGTAATTTGTAAATTGATTTGGTGAAATGAGTTGGTTTAAGATTGGTAAAATGGGATATTGATAAGGTCAAGATTTTGATAATTTTGTTTGGCTAGGGATGGTTACTTAGAACTAGGAATGTTAGTTTTTAGTATAAGGGGATGTAAGAGAGCACACTGTGTGTATGAATTCCCTAAAAGTGGCTCAAGAATAGAAAGGCTAACGTTTTGGCTCCATCAACACCTAATAAGTGAAGTTTATCAACTAAAACAAGTATGAATGTGTGTTGTATCACTCTATGTTGTAACACAATCTGAACCTTTATCTCCAACTAAACAAGTGACCATACTACTCATGTTGTGTAGGAACATGCTCTATATCTGATACTACCTATGGTGCACCAATTGTATCTATGCATAGATACTCTACTAAATGTAACCTTAGTGGATGTGAAACTGAAACTATGTGTTGCGAAGAAGGCTCATCTATCCTCAATCATAGTGGATTTCTATGTGAAATAGTACCATATGGCCTTGGTTGTGATGCATATGACTAAGCAATAGATTGAGATGGAATTGTAACCTGTGATAGGGGCCCATTTAATCTCAATCATAGTGGGTTGTTATGTGAAATAGGTCCCCAAAAACTTGGTCATAGTGAACATCTCTTAGGAGTAGTATTCTATGATGTGGGTTTATTTAATCTTAGTTGTAGCGGGTTGCTATGTGAGATAGGACCCAGAAAACTTAGTTGTAGTGAATCTCTCTTTGGAATGATAGTCTACTATAGTGATTGTGCCTAAGAATGTCCTGGATATGTATATGAAACTACACTATGTACTTCTTATACTATATTGTTATATCTAGGCTACTCTTGCTATACTAGTTTCCAAACCTTTTGAGTACGTGGAATAGGAGATCTCCTATGAAACTTTGTCCTAGAACCTGCATTACTCTCATGATGAGTGATCGATGACTCCTATAAAATAATGTCCTAAGATGACTTAGTGATGGATGAATGAGTTCTATGGTTCCATGATGAAGGATATCTCAGTGCCCCCTATGTGAATGCTATGATGCCATTATCAACACATCTATTAATGCAATCTCTGAGTCCATAACAATCATTATCTATATGTCCACAAATATGATGATAGTTATAAAAGGGCCAATGTGGCTATTTTTAAAGGATATGTGGATGTCATCAATGAGTATAAGGCAATCTGATTAACCTCCTATCTAGTAGTGATGATAATATGACACATGGGCTATCCCAGTATAAATCAAATTGTAGTGGTGCCTTGTTATTCTCTATAGTGCATATTATAGGTTATGCTTTGGAAACTGGCTCTCTATTCTTAACTAATTTCTTTTCTTATTGTGGTATCCTATCTTGTTTTGGACATGGTGGATATTGTGTGATAGGAGCTATATATGGAGGTACTACTATAAAATATAGAGTAATTTGATCAATTGAATCTACCTTAATGAATCCCAATTTCTTTTACAAAGCTATAAATGTATAGTATAAGTGCTAGAAATGTATAGTATAAGTGCTAGAAAGAGGATTCTATCTAATATAGTATATGATCTAGTAGGGGTTAGTAAAGCCCCTTAATAAATATATGCTAAATATCTTAATATTTTGGTTTATAGATCAATCTTAACATGTGATTCTTGAATCATAAGATTATTTACTAACTGGCTCTGAAATATTTTGATGCAATGTGGCAAGTTTCTCATATGTAACACAAGGGCCCATGTTTCTATGTAATATCTAAGAAATGCCTCCTCTAAATTATCATATGTGTGTAAGGCACTAAGAAAGAGTAGATGAAAGAACTAATTATGTGCCTCCCCTACTAATGTCTACTGGAACAACTTCAATAGAATAAAGGGACTCACATGAGATGACAAATCTTTCTAAAAAGATTGAAGGTGTATGAATGAATCTCTAGTTCCATCAAAGTCAAGCAATGATGGTATCTAGAAATGTTTAGGTAATGAATCTTTTACAAATGTATTTAGAAGAGGGTTAGCATCCATCTAAGACTTATAAGCCTTATTTTCCAAGGTAAAGATATGTACTTGGTGTTAGGGTGTGGAGCTAAAAGCTTCACTGATGCAGACACGGAGAAGGCCATTGGAGGGGTTGCTGAAGGCTGCTAAGCGTCAGGGAAACTAGCGTCGGTCTGATCAGCCGACGTCGGCAGGACAGTGAAGAGAAGTAACCGACGTCGGTCATGGGTCGGCCGGCGTCAGTCACCTCCAGGCAGACAGGGACCGACGTCGGTCGCCTGTGTGGTTCGACTGTGAGCTTATTACGGGCAGTTAGCTAACGAACCAAGTGTTTGCATGATTAGAGCTATTTTTAGACTGAGAGCTACAGATCTAATTATTGTAATTAGATGTCTAATCATTTTTTGGATGAGATATATATAATAGACTCATGGTTGTATTGGAAAAGTGTTCTAGTTGAGTTGAGCAAAGTTTGCTCCTTCTGTGTGTGAGGTGAGCAAGGGTGTTCCTCCTAGTTCCACAGTACCAGGTGTAGGTGCTAGTTTTGGAGAGTCAGTAGGATTCTTCAGGTGTGTAGGATCTTGGTCACAGTTGCATGGCCTATATAGGAGATCTACATGGTAAGTAAGATCATTGATCTATAGGTGTATGTGTGTGCAAGGTCAAGGTTCACAGGTGAGCAGAACCGTGTTTGATTTGCAGGTGTGCAGGATCATATAGACAGCAACACAATAGGGAGCAGTATCAGGTAGGATCTACTTGGAGTACAGGGGTGTACTCGGATAGAGCAAAGAGGAAGGCAAGGGAGTTCCTTCCATAAGTATGGTCTGTTGAATTGCAGGTTGTTGCAGGTTCATGGGAGATCTACTTGAAGTACGTGGAGTACTTGTTTGAGTGTGTGGAGTACTTGTTGTGTGCGTGGAGCACAGGAGGTGAACACCAACTCTGTATTTTGAGTTGGGTGTTGGAACCTAAGAGGGAGAGCTTTGGGGAGAATATTTACTGTTCACTTGAGGTGTGGGAAACCTCTGTAAGGTGGTGGAGAAGAAGTGGCATCTTCTTTATTGTATTCTTTTCTGTATAAAGTGTTAATACAATTTGTGTATTGTCTCTCATATCATGTGTTATTCTGAATTCTAGTTACTTGGTGAATCTGGTTAATTTACGCATATTAAGTTGCTTGGTTTGATAATCAATTGTATGCTTTCGGTTTATATCTCCCAACAAGTGGTATTAGAGCTAAGGTTGCAGGAAGCAGGTTTTGTGTTTGGTTATAGGGCACTCTCAGGGGTCTCTGATTGAGTGGGAGTAGAGCAATGGAAGATGAAAGTAAGCTAAGAATGGAGGAGTTGAAAAGCACAGATGGTCACTCACGGTCCTATGGAAAGAAAGAGCAGGGAAAAGATTATTGTTGGTTGGTAGCAGATCAGCATGAAGGAACTGAAGAAGCAGATGTTGCAGGTGTTATTGCACAGGATGTTCTTGGAGGTTTCTTGGATAAAGTTGAATCTTGGATAAAAGATTCGGTTGCCTCTTTCCATGCAGTTCCAGGTAGAGGAGTTGGTAAGCCTTGCCAAAGAATTGGCAAAGGGGAAGTGAAGCTGAAATTGCAGGCGGCCAACACACAGGTGTTGATGAAGGTCATGCAGGTCCCAGGTTTGGAGATATGGCTAATTTCTTCAGAAAGATTGGGTGATGAGAGATGCACAAGAACTCTCACAGTGGATGCACTTGAATTAGCTGGTGGTAAGAAAACAGGTACCCTTTATCTACTTGTTTATATTACTGATTCTTCTTTTGTCGTGGAGACGTGGCTTCGTAGGCTTGGTCACATGAGCAGGAAGGAGATGCATGTTCTTAAGTGGAAGACAGATATATTTGACAGGCTTAAGAACTGGAAAGCCTTGGTGTTTATGGAGGAGATGGCAGACAAAACCCAGTGGATGTGGCTGGATACTTCTGAGTAGGGCAGTTTGGACATGGGTATTGATTCAAAGGAGCTCACGGGTAAAAAGTCATCACTCACAGGCGAACACAGGTACTGATGTCGGTCAGGAGGAACCGGTGTCAAACAGACAGGTGCCGATGTCGGTCATGTGCAGACCGAAGCCGGTGATGTTGGGCAGGGTAAGACCGATGTCGGTCATGGGACCGATGTCGGCAGTATGTAAGACCGACGACGGCAGCAGGGACACCGCATGGTCGGTAGTCAGAGCAGACGCATGGGAACCGATGTCGGTCGGATGCAGACTGTGGGGTGACCGAGGTCGGTCACTGTAACGGATTTTGGGTGGACAGCACGTTGTCAAAGAGTCTCAAACACCCATACGGAGGACTGAAGATGTAAGTAGGCCCTCAAATTCATTGTTCCTCTTCTTTATACATGTTGCTGATTGTAGAGTAGGAAGGATCCAGGAAACAGGTGTGAGCTTGGCATGGATGAGGATGTGATTCCTTGGAGGAGAAAAAAATAGGTGTGTTTTGGTAGGGTTGCCAGCAGGTATGAAAGCACAGAGACGAATGGATACCTTAGTAGAAGAATAGAGAGAACGGATATGTGAGACGGAAGACTAGGTATATGGTCTTGAGGAGCTGTAGGACAGTGGTACAGGTTTTGACAGGTGGAGGATGAAGCATGGCTTCAGTCAATGTCAGGGTAACTACTGTGGTTTGTCTTACCAGGTGGATGATGAGTCGCGACATCATTCTGTTGATGTATGTGGATGGTATGTTTTGCTAGTAGGATTGTACATACAGGGTTTTGCTGAGCTAAGGGTAAGATTAGTTCAGTGTCATGTCATGAGGAGTTTGGAGCAGCAGAATTCTTTGACATGGGAGACATGGAGATCACAGGTTGATTTTGTCTCGAGTGGGAGCTGATGTGAATCAGGTGTTGGCGAGGTTCAAGATGCAGAGCCGGAGCACACTAAGGGCTGGACAGGTATAGTGTCTGAAATCACATAAGATCTGGTATAGACCTGAGTATTCCCATGCAGTGGGAGCTGTCAGAGAGTTAGGAGCCAATTCAGGGAAGTGGGTTCTCAGGTATTTGAGAGGGACCGGCAGCAGGGATTCGTGCTATGCAGGTTCAGGACTTCACTACATGTATTTGTAGGTTCGGATGTGGCAGGGTACTCAGATGATAGGAGGTACACCACGGGATGTGTGGTGGGTTGTCTTCAGGATTGATCTTGAAGAGGGATACAAACCAAGAAATAGATTAGACGGAGTACAGGTACAGGTACAGTGCAGCTGTTTATCTCCAAGTGGGAGATTGTTAGGGTGTGGAGCTAAAACCTTCACTGATGTAGACACGGAGAAGGCCATTGGAGGGGTTGCTGAAGGCTGCTAAGCGTCAGGGAAACCGGCGTCGGTCTGATCAGCTGACGTCGACAGGACAGTAAAGAGAAGCAACTAACGTCGGTCATGGGTCGGCCGGCGTCGGTCACCTCCAGGCAGACAGGGACCGACGTCGGTCGCCTGTGTGGTTCGACTGCGAGCTTATTACGGGTAGTTAGCTAACGAACCAAGTGTTTGCATGATTAGAGCTATTTTTAGACTGAGATCTATGGATCTAATTATTGTAATTAGATGTCTAATTATTATTTGGATGACATCTATATAATAGACTCATGGTTGTATTGGAAAAGTGTTCTAGTTGAGTTGAGCAAAGTTTGCTCCTTCTGTGTGTGAGGTGAGCAAGGGTGTTCCTCCTAGTTCCACAGTACCAGGTGTAGGTGCTGGTTTTGGAGAGTCAGTAGGATTCTTCAGGTGTGTAGGATCTTGGTCATAGTTGCATGGCCTATATAGGAGATCTACATGGTAAGTAAGATCATTGATCTGCAGGTGTATGTGTGTGCAAGGTCAAGGTTCACAGGTGAGCAGAACCGTGTTTGATTTTCAGGTGTGTAGGATCATATAGACAGCAACACAACAGGGAGCAGTATCAGGTAGGATCTACTTGGAGTACAGGGGTGTACTCAGATAGAGCAAAGAGGAAGGCAAGGGAGTTCCTTCCATAAGTATGGTCTGTTGAATTGCAGGTTGTTGCAGGTTCATGGGAGATCTACTTGAAGTACGTGGAGTACTTGTTTGAGTGTGTGGAGCACTTGTGGTGTGCGTGGAGCACAGGAGGTGAACACCAACTCTGTATTTTGAGTTGGGTGTTGGGACCTGAGAGGGAGAGCTTTGGGGAGAAGATTTACTGTTCACTTGAGGTGTGGGAAACCTCTGTAAGGTGGTGGAGAAGAAGTGGCATCTTCTTTATTGTATTCTTTTCTGTATAAAGTGTTAATACAATTTGTGTATTGTCTCTCATATCATGTGTTATTCTAAATTCTAGTTACTTGGTGAATCTGGTTAATTTCCACATATTAAGTTGCTTGGTTTGGTAATCAATTGTATGCTTCCGGTTTATATCTCCCAACACTTGGTGTTGTAATTCACCAACTACATGAATTAAAGAAATAATCTCCTAGGATGGTATATTAACATCTTGAAGTGGTTCATTTAATCATTGAATTTGATCATTTATTTTAGCCATGGGAATGCTACATTTAGCAATTGGATCATAATGAGGGGGTGTTCTCACTTGAACCTTTGGAGTAATGGTAACTTGGACCTTACTAAAGGGATGTGGGATACCATTCTCTTTAGGTGAAGAGTGAGAAATAGGTTCTATTGTAGTAGGGGGTGGATTGGTAGATTCATTGGTATATTTATGTCTTAGTGAATCACATTCTAATTGAGTATAAGATGTGATGTTATCATTAACATGTGAATTATTTGAAATAGAATCATGCATAGAGGTAGAAACAACATTTGGTAGTGCATTATGTTTGAGAGGAGTGAGAGAAGAGTTAGAAACATGAGATTCATAATAATCATCATTATTCGATTTATTATCATAATAAAAATTTTATTCATAGTAACTCTCATTTTCATATTTATTTTTATGTTCAATATCATACTCATTATCACTTCCATCATCACTATGGAGAGGGGTAAAAGAAGAACTTAATGATTTTATAATATACAATAAATCATCATGTGAAATGTGAATATCATGCACATCTATACTATCCATGGATGGAGTGTATGCATTATTTTAATTTACAATATGAGAATTAAGAGAAAGAGATTTATCATTTAGACATTGTTTTGACAAAGTAGAGTTAAGAACATGAGATGGATCATTTGAACTATGCATTGGAATTTTGATTGTATTGCATTTATATTGTTATATTTTGAACATAGAAGTAGAAAAAGAGAGATATATTAGGTTCACATGGAAGAAAATTATCACCAATAATATGTTCACTTATAAGTGCATGACTAATTTGTTCATTTGGTGCATTGTACATAGGATAATGAGGTGAAAAATACCTTTCTCATTTATAAAAATCATTTTCTTTAGAATATGGAAGAAAAGAGATAGGTTTGAGAGAAGAAGATGCATTTACTTTTTCTTCACTATCATTTTCATATGTATCATCATATTCCTCATTACAACAATAGTAGTTATCTTCATTGCAAATGAAATTGTTTTCCACATTTTTAGTTAATGTGTAATTTTGCAAATTTGTCCATTCATTTTCATAATTATGAGAAAAAATTAGAAATTTATCAATGGGATGAGAGGGAAGAAGTGCCTTAGTGCCATTTTATTTCTTTCACCAAAGAGAGTATGTAAAAGTACTATTAAGCAAATAAATGCAAAAATAACTACTAATATAGAAATTTTGAAAATATTTTTGACACTTCAAATAATTTCCAAAAATTCCAAAAAATTTATCTAATAATTGAAGGAAGGAAGGCTTGGGGTCTGAGGACCTAGTTTGGAAATCTAGGGTTTTGGGTTGGGGTTTTAGAATTTTTAAAAATTATTATAATAATTTAAATTCTAAAAATAAATTTGAATAAAATAAATGCACAAAAATTTAGAAATTTGAAATTGAATTTTTGTAAATAATAACTACTAACATAGAGATTTTGAAAATGTTTTTAACACTCCATACAATTTACAAAAAATTCTAGAATATTTTTATAAAAAAATCAAGGAGGGAAGGCTTGGGGTTTAAAGACCTAGTTTAGAAATCTAGGTTTTTGGATTAGGGTTTTAGATTTTTTTTAAATTATTACAATAATTTAAACTCTAAAAGTAAATATGATTAAGATAAATGCACAAAAAAATTTGAAACTGAATTTTTGCACAAAAATATGAAGGAAAAACCCTAAGGGTACCTAGAGTTTTAGATTTGTTTGAAGTAAATCGGGTTCACCAATTTTTTTTTTATTTGTGGGAAACTAGTGGTTAGTCCCTAAATAATAAAGGTTCTGGAGTAAGGGGATAAATCTAATCTAATATTGTAAAATATAGATTTTGGTCAAATTAATTACATAGGGAAGATAAGTAACTTATCCAAAAAAGTAGATTGAGATGACTATTTCAAAGCTTGACAACTGCTACATAGGATTGGGAAGATGTTAGGAATATGGGTCTATATTTAATTTGGTGAAAGGATAGGAGAACCAAAAATAGCACACTTCAAGGTCTGGTACTATAGTCTAGGTCTTACTACTATTCTCCAAACTAGTCATATAGATCTGAGTTTTCTAGGTTTTATTTGTTGTCCCTATATGAGCCTGCCTATGAAGTTTTAGATCCTGAATGTTGACAAAGCTCCTTGTAAATGTATTTTAATTTTAAAAACCCTTGGTCTATCTAAACACATGAAACAAAAAATACATCAAAATCAAAATGGGGAAAGACTCGGTTAGGGCAAGAATGATCACATGATATAGAACCCCTATTGTCCTAATCACTACCTACATTTACCCTCAAGCTAGGGTCTCAAATCAAATATAGTTCTCCCTTAGGTAAAATTCATAATCAATGTGTGTGGTATATGCAATAATGATTTTTGTCTATGACCTTCCTTGATCAAGCATGCAAATTTATGTGTGATGCATAATACTAAGCTATATCATTGACTGATTTTAATTATATATTGTGCCAAAGTATTAAGTGATAGATATAAAATGACTTGTAAAGTCATATATATAGGAGCCTCTTTATTTTGAATTTGGGATATTTATTCATATTTGAAAACATTATAAAGACAAACAAAACTTAAGGATGAAGCTGAGAAGGGCTTAGTACTCATGAAGCAAGGAAACTCGACCTTTGGGACTCAAAATGTAATTGGATAGGAATGTTGAAAATGGGACACCCTATGGTCCAATGATATAATCCAATCCTAGCGCTCCTATCTTACAAGATTGGGACCCAGGGAGATGGAATTATCATGGGAAATAGAGTCTCACTGAGCTAGAATGACCATCTAGAAGGTTATGGATGATTGGTAATAAGTAAAAAGGTGACTCAAGAATAAAACAAGAATAGGATAAGTAAAATAAAATACATGGATAAAGTGAACAAGGCTCATATTATCTAGTTGGAGTCTCCTATGAAAGTATTTTAAAAAGACATGATATGTGTGTTTGCTTGACCAATTTAGGGTGTATATAGTGACCTATTTTGTGTTGGGTTAGTGGGGAATATTTTATACTGTCTGCATATATATCATTATCTTGAAATTATCAGACCACTCTGTGGTCATTATATTTTGTTAATCTTTGTTTTTGTTATTTATCTTAAGGATTAAAGATTATATCAGGTTGAGTTTCTATTATCAAGTTGCCTTTGATGTATCATTACATTTATTGTTTCGATTAGGTTGTGTTTCTATGTCAAATCCATAAGGTATATTTATATGATTATAGGCTTTATTTGAGTTGATAAACTTTAGAGTCAGGACTGTCCATAAATGGTATATATGGTTACGTTTTGTGTTATGTCGTGACCCATTTTAACCATTGATCATGTTATTCTTGAATTTTTAGGGACTGATTTATGACTATGGGATACATTGTTTATGACTTAAATTTAGAATTAAGTTGCTTGTTGTTTAGAATCATTGGCTATTCATTTTTCATGGCTAATAGTTTTTATTCCAGTCAACATTATGTTTCAACTAGGTTTTGAATATTATTTATATCATGGATCGACTATATAAATTGTTTCACCTAGTTGTTGAACTATACATGCATATTTATATATGCTTCATGGCTTTGAGTCATAATTGATTCAAGTGATTATGTTATCACATTTATATTGGCATGTATGATTTTTATGGTGTGTGCATCATCATGCTCTTAAGTTTGACCATAGTAATTTTTTTTATTGTGTTGTGATATTTATTGTTTTGGTTTATGGTTTCATATTTTTTTGGATGATTTTGATTATTCTTTTTATGGCTACATCATTGTTATATATTGCATTTATTTTTACATTGATCTTGCAATATATTTATGTGGATGTGTGTGGACTGTGATTGGATATATATGCATACCTTTTACCTCTGAGTTATGACCATTGGGTCTTATGATACTATGAATATATTATTGATGGTGTCTTTTTTATATTCTAACTAAGTTGATTTAAGCTTTGGAATTAACTGAGTCATGTATGAAAATTTGAGAGGCATGTCTATTTGATTTTTTTCTATGTTTAAATAAATATTTAGGATTGAGTCTATATTATATTTGTGTCATTATTTTCTACTTGTATGCTTTTATAATGTGTTGATTATCATTCCTAAACTAGACCTGAATAATAAAGAGTATACATTAGGGATCTAGATTGTTAAGTCTAGCCATAATCTAGATGGGATCCAAATGGGATAATCTGATGGATATATAATGGATTAAATTTAATCCATTATCTATTAATCAGTAACCAAGGTTAACCTTACCCATTCTTGATCTATACTTCATATGGATTGACTATTCTTATCCTACCTTGGAATGATATGGTTGTGTTTTGTGTATTATTCTATTTCTATATGTCTCATTGTTCAAAAACTTATTTTCTCAAAATTCATTTCATGCTCTCAATTAGTGTAACCACCATATAGTTGATAGTTGTAGTGGTGAGGTCCAATGATGGTTGGGATGAAAGGGTTGGTTAGGCATGTTTTCCTAATTAGTCCATCCATGTTTTGATTCCATGCCTTGATGACTTCTCACTCATGTATGGAAGATAATAACAATTTAACTTTTTGATTTAATTAATTATTCATATATTTAGGTTAGATGGTGTTTAATTACTTGATATAGATGTTAAAGTTTACATGTAATTAGTTAGTATCCAATCCTTATTATTAATCATTTCAACTACTAACTTGTGTTATGAATGGATTGCTAAGTTAAATGGAAATTTGATCATTGTATAAGGTAAAGTTACTAAAAAATAATATAGTCAAGGTATATTGAATTATTAGTTCTATTTTTAATCTCACATTATATTATAATATGAATTACATCAAAGTTTTATTTATTTTTGATATGTCATTATATACATTCATTGTCTTATTAGTTATTGATACAAATGGAGTTAATCTATGAATACTAACTTAGGACTTATTTAGATGTTTTGCACTAGTTCTTAATTATAGAAATCTACTAAAATTAGAATGAATATATTATATAGGAAATTAAATATAAATTATGTTTTTATCTCACACTAACTAAGTTGATATCTAATTTGGATTATCACTTTATGGTTATAAATACATAGATACATATGAATCTCTTGGTCAATTAATAAATGCATAAACTTGGTAGCTAATTCATAAGAATGATAGACCAAATCCTTCCTTCTAACATGCATTTCAAGCATACCTAGTTTCATGCTAGTTATATATTATGCATAAGTTAAAAAATATTATCTCTTAAGTTATGTATGTCAAATTTGTGTAATTTGAAATTTAACAAGTTAGATCTTGTATTATTTAATAAATTAAATAATAATTAGATAAATCTTATGATTTAACAATAGGCATGTATGATATTTTTAAATCGATTATTCATTTGGTTAAGTAAAATAACTTGAAGGACATTATAATAATGTCTTATGAAGATGATAATCAAGTTATTATGTAATTTAATTCTATTTAATGAGCCTTAGTTGATTAACTACTGCATTTGTAGTTACTTATTACTTTCATGTTGGGCTCAATGTATTCCACTTTCACTTTCTGATAGATGAACTTACTTACCTTGTTGCCTTAGGTTCCCAATAGAGGAATTTGTAAAATTTCCTTAAGTGTAATATTTTATTTGGGTTCCATTAATTTTTGAATCATATGAATTTCATTTTCTTGATAATGTTGAATTCCATGCTTGAACATTACTATAGAATGCTTTTTATTTTCTTTTAGTCTAGCTAGATTATAAATTTAGTCCTAACACAATGTTATACTTAGGCATTCATTTATTAAGTGATTATGGAATGTTGTATGAAAAGAATTGAATTCTTTATTAATTTGTAATCTAAATTGGCTTCACTTTTAAGTGATTACATAAGTTACTTCTATTAAAAGGAATAGATAGTTCAGATTTAATTAATTAATTATCTTAGACTCTTCTTTGCATCACATTGGCTATGCCAATATTCCATATCATGATTGGTTATAGAATAATAATGTTGGTTATAACTATATCTCTAATTGTTATTCTGGTAATAGCATATATATTACTAAGTGAATAATGTATGAACTAATTATAAACTTAGTGATGTGACCCTAAAGGCCATAAGGAATTATGACTTTGGATGGTAGCACTAAAGAACCTTAAAATTTAAATCTATTTTCTATTTATGATTTAACATATTTAACTATGTGAATGATTAAAAATTTGTAAGTGTTGAGTTGTTTTTTATTGCTTATTATGTTTCTTGTCTAAATTATGTAGCATGTATTTTAATATAAACCTATGATTAACCTAAATGATAACTTAAGGAAATAGAGTTATCCTTCCTAGTTAACTTATCCTTTAGCTTAACCATCCTTGAGTGGGACTGAAACCCACTAAGGAGAGTTAGGTATTTATCTAGGGTTAAGGACCAAGAAATGGTCATATGTGGAAGTATGAGTGCCATATACGGCATTCAAGTCCTATCCATGTAATGATATAATGGAATGCTTACCCATAGAACTTTATGTATGTTTTTACATCTATCTAATTACTAAATGTCACCTCCTTAAGTTTCATATACGTAAGTATGATAAATATTTATCATTGCATTAACAAGTAAAGTAAGTGGGCCTAACACATGTCTAAAACATACTCTGATATGTAATTCTAAATTTCTTTTTTGGGGTTGTTTCAACAAAAATTAAAATCATATCTATAGATAAAAAATCAAAAAGGAGTAGGCAGAATATAACCACATCATCATACTTGCAAAAATAAAATGTATAAGGGCATCCTAAGAAGGTATGCAATAGATGAGTATTCCATTGTTTTCTTCAATTGTATAAATAAAGGCCATATAACACAATAAATTTTGAGTACATATCCATGTTAATTTAGTTTAATGAATAACCATTATTTAGAAATTCATTGGAATAAGAAATATATAACTAAAAATCCAAAGTATTTCAAAATGAAGAAAACTTGTGTACACAACTCTCAAAATTGAATAAGAGATCAAGGTGTAAGATTAAATAAGGATGTAGGTTGTAAAATAATAGTCTATAAATCAATATGAGAAGAAGGTTAAAAATAAGGCAATGTTGTCCAAGGGAATAGGCAAGAATTATTTCACTCATTGCAACACGTGTGGGCATTGACATGCAAAATGTTTGAAATTTCATTCACAACTACACCCAAAAATTACAAGGGGAATTACAATAAGGAATATGTTTTTTTAAAGCTAGGAAGGAATAAGTTGTTATATCACGTACAATTCAAGAGATATCCAATCAAGAATAAGAGATACTAAGGAAGAATCCATCAAGGAGCAACAACACATAGAGGAGTCCCATCACCATTGTAGGTGGGTAACGGTAATAAGTCATTTTTTATGTCACATATAGAATAATTTCAAAGCTAAGATGCTGATTGACATGTACATTTAAGAATATCTTAAAATTTATTAGTGTGTTCCATTTTTTGAAAGGATAAATAATGTAATTAACACCAATTACATGAGAAGTTAAGGTGGAATTTCCCTCTTCAATGGAAAATATGGAGTAGTTGTCCAATATATTTTAGAATCATAAGTTACATAAGCCCATTTCATCAAAGATATTGTATCATTTTTAACATTCTCATGTTTTCATATGATGAGAAAAGAAGAAATGGATAAGATGAGTGTAGTGAAGAGGGTGTAAACAAAGTTGGGGAACTAAAATAGAAGATCTATAAGAAAAATATATTCCAAGGCCTTAAGAGACATGAGAGTTATAATCTTTCACCAAATTTGATATAAATGAGGTTCTTCTCTCCCTTTTCTAATATGCTAGCTAAATTAAAATGTAGATGCCACATCTTATATATATATATATATATATATATATATATATATATATATATATATATATATATATATAATGAAAATAAAACTTGAATAATAAGTGATAAATGGTATTAAAACAATCTATCAAGGTTATCCACATTATAATTGTGAAAAAAAATATATCAATCATTTAGACAATTCATAATGCAAACAAGGATGGTATGTACTAATTATCTACACAAATCATTCAAATGATGACATCTCAAATATTTAATATTGTATATCATAAAATAATGGAAAGACAAATAAATGTATTGGCACATAATATCAAAGCATCATGTCCATCCAAAAACCAACTAAAGTATGAAATACAATCAACAAAAATAATAAGGATGACATGATTGTCCACAAGTAGCCAAAAATAATACCCCATTCTAATTAAATATCACAAAAAAAATCATCAATTGATGTAGCCCAACCATGAGAGGCAGTTCACACTAATATATCACTCAATATCAAATATTATACTATTTTCTCCCATATAGTTTTAATTCCAACATATATTTAAGATGTGTAAGTTATTTTTAATAATTACATGAAGTAAATATTAAAGATAATCATATTTAAATATGGACATACAACCATCAAATTAAGTTTTCAAATAATAATGTGATCCAAATTGTATGTGGAAAAACTATCACCAAAGAATGTGAACACCCACCCACACACACACACACACACATAGAGATATATATAAAATACATAAAGCCATATAAAATAAGATCATAATATAATGTATGTTGAATGTCATATAGGAATAAAATGACAAAACCATGTACAATTCCATATAGTCATAAAAATGTACTTCATCCAATAACTGGTGGTGGAAAGACAGATAAATTTATTGGTACATAATATCAAAGCATCATGTCCATCCAAAAACCAACTAAAGTATGAAATACAATCAAAAATAATAATAATGATGACATGATTGTCCACAAGTAGCCAAAAATAATACCCCATTCTAATTAAATATCACAAAAAAAATCATCAATTGATGTAGCCCAATCATGAGAGGTAGTTCACACTAATATATCACTCAATATCAAATATTATACTATTTTATCCCATATAGTTTTAATTCCAACATATATTTAATATGTGTAAGTTAGTTTTAATAATTACATGAAGTAAATAGTAAAGATGATCATATTTAAATATGGACATACAACCATCAAATTAAGTTTTAAAATAATAATGTGATCCAAATTGTATGTGGAAAGATTATCACCAAAGAATGTGAACACCCACCCCCCCCCCCCCCCCACACACACACACACACACACACACACACACACACACACACACACACACACACACACAGAGATATATAAAATACATAAAGCCATATAAAATAAGATCATAATATAATGTATGTTGAATGCCATATAGGAATACAATGACAAAACCATGTACAATTCCATATAGTCATAAAAATGTACTTCATCCAATAACTGGTGGGTGAATTCCATATAGGCATAAACTACCAAAAATGCATACATTTCCATATAGTCATACAAAAAGTTTCATCATATAAGACATCCTACTCCTCAAAAATCCTCCCTCTCTCTACCTTCCTTCAATAAAAATATCCCTTTGATTCCCTAATCTCAAATGAATATCCCTCAGATGCCTTGGATTCCTCCAACGTTTCACTATGCATCCTTTTATCCTCATAAATTTCCTATATCTAATTTTTTTCATATACAAATATTATAAAAAACTTTACATAGTATACATGCAAGTAAGTTCAAAAAATAATTTTAAACCAATACAAAAAAAATTTAAAGATGCACTTATCACAATCTGATGGTCACACTCAATTTTACTTTGAAAATAAACATGGTCATTAAAAGGTTGAGGAGAACAAAAATGAGTTTGAAAGAGTCAAAAAACATGACAAGGTTCCCTACCAATTGTCTCAACTGGAATATCATATGTCATCATATAACCTTGCATACATAATACATTCACAAAAGTTATATTTTCAAAAGTATAGAGTACAATTATTTAAACAAATCTATATTTATAATTAAAAATTACAAGATAGCATACCTCATGAGTGGATTCATAGATGAAAATTAAGAAATAATGCATGTAGTTATGGAGGATTCTAAATTGTGGTCATCAAATAAACAAATGATATATGATTTTTAATTGATCATAGACCTATATAAATAAATACATGTATGTGAACTATAATATGAATGAAATATTACATAAATATATTTAAATATAGGTTGATTATTATCAATATATGTAGTAGTAGACAACACACAAACTAACTATAACTATGTAAAAATAGGTTGAGTAAAATCAATAAATGTAATAGTAGACACCCCACAAACTAGTTGTGAAGATGATTGTAATGTATCCTCCTAAAACATAAAAAATTACATATACATTATTGAATTTATATATATATATATTAATTTTTACCTTTTAAATTTACAAATATCACTAAATTTTAATATATCAAATCAATAGGATATCTTTATATCTATAGTCAATGTTTACACACCAAATGTACATGAAAAAATTGTTTCTAAAATATATAACATATATGCCCTCAAAATCATGACCATTGCCATTTGAAGGTCAAGTTTATATAACTCTATTTAATCTAAAAGGGTGACATTAGGTACACACACTAGGTGGAGTATCCCCATGTCCACTCTCTCCAACATCATTCTCAAAAAATTTACTCATATGTTGAATGAATATGTCATTAAACACAAAAATTACATCTAAATTGTCAATATCAACAACCTCCTTCACTACACAGGGGATATTAGGTTGAATTAGATTATGGGTATGGACCCTTATAAGCTGATCAGGTGCATAACATGCAACTAGTCTATCATGATTACATCTTTTCCTTTGGCATAGAAACTCTAAGTACCAAATTACTTGGTAATATCATTAATGACAAACTCACATTACAGTTTACTCAAAAATACAATGGAACATCATGGTTTTTATAAGTTGAGTAATCAAAGACTATCCACCATCTATCCAAAAAAATATTTCTTATCAAATTATGTCAACATCGATAGATTGGGAACTATTTTAATAATAATATAAAAGGTGCATTAGTTAATGTATTAATGAATAAGGTATAAATTTGGTTTTTTTAAATTTATTTATCCTTCATCTCACATGTTAACAATTTTCAATCATAGTAAACCTTACATCTATCCATATATGATGCTCATCTATCAATTTTACTCATTATCGAGTCAACGTAGCCTAGCACTAATTCTAGGGTATTACCCAAACATGTATGGTGAGTGTTGGTAGAAATAGGGCCCCTCTTTACCATAATTATTTCTTCAATTTGTATTTTTTTCTTGACTATGTGTGCATCTAAATCCTCCTGACTACCCAAGGGTCTTCTGGAATTATAGGAGGGTTATAAGTGATATAAGGGTTAGGAGTTGTGTTAGGAGGTTTTTGTCTTGCACTTGAACATTTTCTTTAACCAAAAAAAATGGTTTTTATAATTAAAAAAATTCAAATAAAAAATAATTTATAAAATATGGTGTTAAAGGGTTTTAATTTTTATTTCTTGCCTCCCCTCCATGGTGGAATTATCAATTTTTTGAGGTAATAGAAAAAGTCAGTGTGCTTTCTCTTCATGGTAGAAAAATGCAACGGAAGTAGGGCAGAGATGAGATTCAAAGTCAAATAAAAATAAATTTAACTATGTTTTCAGTAGTATTTTTTGTTTTTATGTATAATATATATATCACATAGGTGATTTTATTACTATAAAAAACATGTATGTGATTTTAACATTATAAGAAAGACATATGTGTTTCTTACAGTTTATAACACATATGTTTTATGGATTCATAATCACCAAGCCTACATTTAAATAATTCAGATAGATTAATTTCATTACGTGTATGTGTTACTAAAAAATGTCCACATAATTGTCCCACAACTTTGTGCTCTTACCATTAAAATATATTGATCATTGAATTATACATAGCCGTTCGCTTTATTTAATATATTTTCAATTGTAACCATTTCACTACTTGATAATTTGAGTCACATTTTTTGTGAAGTTACTATAAATTTTTCACACATAATTGTTGCATCAACATAAGGCTTTTTTTTGTAACTCAATGAGTTTGAATATAGTTCACATTATCACTTGTTACGATCTTGTATTAATGAACTCTTTCAAGTTCTAAGTAATTTAATGAAACACCTAATAACGAATAGGTTTTAAGGAAGTAAAAAATGTCCACATGTTTCATTTTGACACCCCCATACCCTCATAAGTGAAAATAGTCTATGTATCACTCAAGGATTGCATTTTGTAATGTAATAACTACAATCCATGTTTCTCTATTTTTTAGCTTCATAGTTTTTAGTTGTACAAAAAATTAGAGGGGTTTGAATTTATGAGTCATTGAGGTATTCATAACATTTTTTGTGGCATTATTATAATTCCCATCCACTTGAATTATATTTTCACTTGAAAAATGTCTAGGTCATAAGGTTTTGAGCTAATCAAAAGGTGTTAAGTGTCATTATGGTAGTTACTTGCAAGGATATGGTGAAGCTTGTTTTCAAATGTCAAAACATATATTTGAATACATGAAATAATCCCAAATGGCATCAAACAGAAGGAAAATGGGACATGGTGTCACCTAGGTAATATATCCCATGAATCAGTGAGTCTTGTGGGCTTGTGAACTCATGATTAAAAAGGATGGATACCATATTCATCAAGTTTTTAAGTACGTAGATGTAACATAAATTCAAGATATAATATGTCATATTTTCATTTTTAATTTTCATCCTTTGTTAATTACCTAATTAAATTAACATTAGACTAACATGAGACTTGACAACTTGTTCAAATTATTGTGATCAAATTTAAAACATTAGCTTGAATAAAGTAATATCACCTTATATGATAATATAGTAGTGGTATAAACCATATTTTATTTTTCTTATGTGGGACAATAACTTATAAGTCTCAATATCATAAAATGGTAGTTGATGAGTTGAGACTAACATGATAGATCATCCATATTAATGTGAAAGGATTAATTATGATGGATGAACTCATAAGCTTTGTTTTTGTTAGTATCTATGTACATTTAGTAAATGTGTTGTTAAGATATAGTTTCATTAATTTTTCATAATTAAGTTAATTAAATTAGTATTTTTTTAGTTAGTTTTGAGTAGTTTGAGGAAAAAACTACACATGGGAAAAATTAACATTTGCATTGATACTAATTTCATAAATGAAATTCAAGGACTTTTCCTTCGATAAATCCATACCCAAAGCCTTTGGCATAATGGTAAATGCATAAGGGGATAAGGGATCTACTAAATGGATACCTCTTAATCAATTGAATAAATTAGTTTTGACTCCATTTACTAAAATAGAAAAATATGAATGGAGAATCAAAATTTTACCCACTCAAACCAATGATCAAGGAAGACATACTTTTTTAACATTTTAAATATAAATGTATAGTTAAACCAATCATATTATTGAATTATACACACACACACACACACACACACACACACACACACATAAATTCTTATTTATTTATTTTCTCTCTATTTGGTAACTCATGCATCATCACAAATCCATTTGTAATTTCTCTATTTAAAAAAAACCATAATATGGATCTAAAATTATGATTGTGAGGAATATTTGAAGATGGTTTTCCATAAGTTTAGAAAAAAAATGTAAATGTAACTACAAAAGGCTATTGTCACAAAGCTATCAATAAAATATGCATTGCCCTTATTAAAAATCAAGGCCAAGATATTACAACTAAAATATTTTATAGATTTCTTAAAGGATGTGGATTCATTAACAACCCTGAAAATGTGCTTTGTTACGAGATCCCATAAATTTTCAGAGACCCCACAATGAAATCCATATAAATTTAAGGTTTTATCATTCTTCATGCTATAAATGGAATCTTTGAAATCATCCTCTAAAAAATATGCCATTAATGTATCATTCTAATTATCATATATGATTATTGGAATAATATTTTCAATTCCCTGCTATTCATGGACAAATTCAAAGGAAGAATTCTTGAGAAGCTATCCAAATAAATTTAATTATTCACTTATAGTTTCTTCAAGATCTTCAATGATTACTCCATTATCAATATTAAACTTTGATTTATGTTAATATTAAGTTATTAGAGTATATAGTTGGAATATTATTGTATTATGATCTCCTTACTTGAGGCATTAGTCTATAGATTTATATATCCATAAAATATCATCTATAGTCACTCAAATCTATGTCCAAGATAAGGGAAGCTCTATTATGGCATGTTTTTGTGGTATTAAATCACATAAATGTTCAATTAAATGAGAGTGTTTCCCATTGATATATTTCAAAATTCCTACTTATTCCATGTATGAAATTTTTGTTTAAAATATTTTACTTTATTTTCCATAATATACACCCTAGTAATACCTCTTAGAGTTTAATGTTTCCATCATTATTTAATTTGATCCATTAGTTTTGCATCTTTAATCCACTTCATTTAAATTTTTAATGGAAATTTAACCGATGAACAATACTTTTTAACATTGAGGATTATTGGAATGTGATAAGAATCAAACACTTTTAAAATGAATAGCTATAAGGTATAGTTTTTATTCGAAAGTAG
>JARHVA010010194.1:100000-206034 GCA_037957365.1 Torreya grandis
GGGAAAACACCCCATTAGGACTACTCCATGTCCTACCTCCATAGATCACCATATCATGATCTAACATCCTTTAGGAAATCATTACACCTTCATTCCAATAGTAGATGAAGGCCACATAAATGGGATGAAACTCTATGAAGAAGGAATTGTATTTATTAACAAAATGAGGCACCATGAACTGAGCTCAAGGTGGATGACATCTCACATGTGAACATCGTAATACCTAGGCATATAATTGGCATTGGGAAATCCATTGATACCCATGATATATGATCACCATCCCTAGGCTAACCATAAGAGTCACACACCTAAATGTTACTTAATTATCCTCAGACATTATCTTATGTTTTGTTAAATAAGATTATGATTTAGTAACTCATTATGAGGGTGGAATATTGTATTACATAATCAAGTGGTAACATAAACGTTTCCATAGCTTACTAATTTGCATCCTCATTTTGGGATAATTTACCAAGCACATGGTTTATTCACCTCTGATTAATCACATCACAAGGTATATCATGAAGTTCATTGTCGAGGATAAGCTTTAATTTTAAACATGCACATAGCTAATGTGACCAATGACTATCTATTATCATATAAGAATTAATGATAATTTAGCCAAATTCCATTAAACAAGAGTTGTAACATCTCAATTATTGACCTTTTAGGAAACGTGACATATGTTTAAACCACCATAACACTATTAATGGTAAAATCCATAATTCATAAGGTGGGATCCCATACAAAGATCATAAATTCAATTTACTTCATTATTTAAGTAATATAATTAATTCACTTAAACGATACTACAACCAATTTAAAGAAATGGCATAATAAGTTTAGGGCACAAGGTATCATACTTCCTTCGGTAAGTCCACTTACTATTCATTATTAAATCAAGTGAAATAATATTGAATAACTAAGAATTGATTGTTATTTCAAAGGTAGTTGAACCAAATAAGACCTTAATCAACAATATCTAATTAATAATAAAATAATTAAAAGGTTTCTTATTAATCCCACCATGGGAGTTCATAACTATTTCCACAAAAACATGATTACACACCCCTTGAATCATAATTAATATGAACTAGTTATAATATAAATATCAACTTTAACAGAAATACAAATAACCACTTGATTATTTACAGCATTGTTTTATTGACTACCAAATGAAAGCACAATGTAATTACATACATGGTTTCAAATTTTTGTTCATAATTATTAATCCATATTATAAGTCTTATATACAAGTGATACATTCATCAAGTCAATTCAGCTACTAAATAACATGAATATTTAAATAATTATATCATAAAGTAACAACCTCATTATTCCATGTAATTTAAGATTAATGACATATTTTTAGTTATTTAGGTAATAACATTTTTCTACTTTGCACCTAATTAAAATCATTAAGTACATTATTTACTCATGTACATACAACAACATACAAGGATCAAATATCACATAACACATGTTAAAAACACTAATACTCATATGTAAGTTAGAGCCCAATATGAATGTGTGCCAAAGGACTAAATATAGTTAGATAAATGTATAAGAATCATATAATTATCATCAAAAATTCTTCCAAATCAAAACCATATCTAATAATGTCCATGTTCCAACATAACAATATTACCAAGCTACATAAGTTAATGAGATAGGACCATAACATAAAATAGATAATAAATCCCCATTTATCACACCAACATCATACATCAATAGGCATGAAAAAGAGGAATATACCATATGTATTCCATGTACAATGACTAAGAAGGATGGACACTGCAAGAGGGTCTCAAAACCAGCCCTATGAGCCCAATCATCGGTGGACTTCACCACACCAACCATTAGCTTAGTGGACCTTTTTAAAAACTAAGTACTTGGGAAAAGTAAGAGATATACGCATAATACTGAGCCACCAGTAGGGACTAAAAATAAAACATCAACAAGGATGATGAATCAATACAAAAAAACATAAAACCATAACACTCAGCCTAAAGTCTTATTTAAGTGTAAAGTAATTAAACTCCATGGAACTAACTCCCAATAGTCACATAAACTCAATCAAGTCAAAAAGATAGGAAGGCATAGCATTCATTGAAATAATTTAAATGGGCTTGGCTTTAACATAGCTAGGTATGAAAACAATAATCCCTTTACATAATTCAATAGATTTGAAAACCAAGGAAAAGTGACCTCAATAAACCAAAATGAAATAACCCAATAATAGTCCTAGGATGGAAATCCCAACCAAACTGATTGACAAAAATCTCACTCTAATCACATGATTATAATAGGGGTAACATGATTATTTGGTTTTGTGATAAGGAACGATTCAAACAAAGTTTCGCATATGCTTATTCCAATATGGCCAATGCCTCGCATATATGTATATATATATATATATATATATATATATATATATATATATATATATATATATATATATATATATATATACACACACACAAAATATAATATAATAATAAAATTTAAGTATACATGAATTCATCCTAATTTTGAACATATCTAAGTTTCTGGGGTGGTTTATCCATTATACACATGTAGCCAACTAAAGGGGGATTTCTTAGCCAAAAGGATAGGGTACATATACCCATTAGGAGGACACAGATTTAAATTATTTATAAATGCATAGCATCTTGAATCATTTTCATCATGACTGTAGGGTTTATTATAATTTAATTGGTTCATTGAATGGTAAAAAAAAATCACTCAGTAAATCCCATGACATTATAGAATCAATGAACCATCATATTTAATCACTAAAATGTAGTTGTAGGTCTTGATAAAGTAGTTGTGTTATATCCATATTCATTGAAGTACACAATTTTATGAATAATAATGTATTCACTGGCTAAGGATTTAACCAAAACTAATTTTGAAGAGAACAATAATCATTATTGGCTCCCATAATGTAGTTTTGAGTTCAAAGGAAAAATGATGAAAGGTACAGAGGTTTTAACAACAGACATTTCCATTTCACAAGAAAACTAAAATGTAATCAAGGTGTCTTACCAGTTGGGAAAGGAGCACAATAGTATCATTAGGTTAATGCGCACGCACACACACACACACACACACACACACACACACACACACACAAAGAGATGTGTGTGTATACATGTATATACACACACATATGTGTGTGTATACATGTATACACACATACACAAATATAGGTGTATGAATTTATGTACACACACACACACACACACACACACACACACACACACACACACACACACACACACACACACACACACACACACACACACACACACACACACACACACACACACACACACAGAGACACAGATACATAGATGTGTGTGTATACATGTATACACACACATCTGTGTCTCTCTCTCTGTGTGTGTGTGTGTGTGTGTGTGTGTGTGTGTGTGTGTGTGTGTGTGTGTGTGTGTGTGTGTGTGTGTGTGTGTGTGTGTGTGTGTGTGTGTGTGTGAATATTTTATGGTAATCATATTTCAACATATAATTTCACTCACATTATTATTACAAAACTAAACATGATGGTTTTATGGCCATATTTAAATAAGATTATATTTAATATTTCCTTCATTTAATTATTATAGATAACCTAAAATACTTCAACATATGTTTCAAATGAAAATATATAAGAAAAAATAGTATAATTTATGAGATATATTCATACATTAGTGTGAAGTGCCTCTCATGATTAAGCTACACCATTTGATGATTTTATTTTTGATCCTTAATGGCTTTGTTGATTACATTTCATTCTTAAGTTGTTTTCATGATGGATATTATGCTTTTATATGGTGATCCAATACTTCTATCTATATTTACATTATTTAATGATCTATGGGCTAAAATATTTTACATGACATTATTTGATTGATTTATAGAAATAATGTTTAGTGACCATCCTTGGTTTCATTTTGAATGGTCAAAATGTTTTCTATGGTGTTACCAATATTCTAAGGTGAACACCCCTGATACATTGGGTTAATAGCATTTGTCACTTATTATTCACATTTTATATTCATTAAATTTATAGTTATATTGCATTTATGTAATTAGGTCCTTTCACTTAGACAATTAAACAAACCTCTTCAATAAGGGAATGAATAACCTAATTTATATCTTTTCTTAGTGAAATACTATAATTATCATATCACCGAAGGCCTTGGAATATTTTAGTTGTTATAAATCTTATGTTTATCTTCCTCAAATTTGTTCTACCCCTATCCACTACACTTAGCTTACCCATTTATTCTCTTATAATCATATGCCAACATGAGAATGTTAAAAATGATACAACCTATTTGATGAAATGGGATTTTCTAACTTGTAAATCTCCTATATATTGGACATCTTCTCCATATTCACCCATAAAGTTCAAAATTACTCAATACCTTCTCATGCAAATAAGGTCAACTCTATTATTTATTATTTCACAAATGAAACACCCAAATAAATTTGAGGTGATTCTTAAATACACTTGTTAATAAAAATATTAACTTTGCATGTATTCTATCTGTGACACCAAGAATGACTTTCTACCATTACTTAATTACAATGGTGATGGGGACTCTATGGGATGTTTCTCTTTGATATCTTCTTCCTGGGTAGCTCTTCTTATTCATTTGTTATCTCTTGACATGTAGGTTTTGGAATAAACTCTTCCTTCCTAAATTTAAACATATCTTCCTTATTGGAAGATCCCTTGCGATTATTTAGGTGGATTTTTGAATGACATTTCCAACATTTTCCATGTTAATTCCCATGCATATTGAAATAGGTGAAATAACTTTTGACCATGTCTTTGGAAAAAATTTCCTTATTCTTTCCCTTATTCTCATACTAATTTAGAGAGTGGTATTAATAAATAACATCCTTTTTTATTCTTACACCTCGATCTCATATTTGTCTTTGAGAGTGGTATACACAAATTTTCTTCCTTTTAAAATACATAGGATTTTTAATGATAGATTTCTTATTCTAACATGTGTCCAAAAAATGTTTATTCATTAAAGTAAACTAAAATGGATAGGTATTCCAAAATTCTTGTGTTATATGGAATTTTTTTATATTAATTGAACCTAAAAATGGAACACTTGTCTCTTGGATATCTTTGTTAGATACCCTTATAAATTTTACTTATGCATGTTTGATGAAGTGTTTATGTTCTACCTCCTCCTTTAGGATGTTCTCTCTTTGGAGATTTTTTTAATTTTTGTTTGATGTTTTTACTTTTTTAAAAGGTTATCCTCTTCTTGGAGTCAACTTAAATTCACCCATGTAATCATGAAGTGATGTTATGACATATCCTTTTTCATAGAGTTGATGCCTTTATTTTAGAGGCTCTTCTTTAAATATTTAAATTAGTCCAAGACTATAGTTCCTATGTCTCTTGAGGCCTTGGAATATTTTGATGATTATAAATCTTTTGTTTCTCTTCCTCAATTTTATTTTGTTCCTCTCCACTACACTCCTATTGGCCATTTCTTCTCTTCAAATAATATATCATGTCAACATATAAATTCATCCATACACATGTGTGTGTGTATACATGAATTTTAAAATAATATCAATATGATTTATTTTTGAAATCATCTCCATTAAAATTATATAGCACAAAAATTCATTATTATTACAATGTTAGGATGAGGATGTTGTCAAAGAGAGGATCTCTACTATCAAATACAAAACCCTTACTTATGACGTGCAAAATGAGCAAAGAAAACATATTCATGTAAAATTTTAGGGTGATATATACTTTTACATTTGAGGTATTTTAATATCTAAAATTTTAGTTATCCATGGCTATAAATTATCACTACTAACACATTCAGGGTGGAGGATAACATTGAAGACCAACTTCTTGTCCTTTGATCATGACTGATCGAGAGACAAAGTTTTCATTATAGCCTAAAAAATGCCCATCCCAATACTATAGGAACACTAATGTTAATTTAAATTCCATATAACTACACCCTAGATCATGTTTATGGATCTTTGGAGACTAATCCATGGCACATGATATAATATTAGAGCTGAAATGTAACTTTTTTATAATGAAGAGATAAGATCTTGTCCTCCAACTGATATTTCCACCTATAGGACTTCCAGATTCTAATCCATCAGTTCAAACATGTCTAGATAATAAAATTATATGTGATCCCATGACTATAACATTCAAATCTATTTTGTTGTATGTTTTCATAACTATTTAGGATCCTATAAACTCTTACAATAAATGTTGTCAATGTTGAAGCGGTGTTTGGATATATACACCTCCAGTGCTTCCCAGAAGGAAAATGGTGCTTCTAAAATGTATGGTGTGGTGGATAACATAATGGAATAGGTTATTATCATATGATGATTCCTAGTTGAGTGACCCACTACCCATTCTATTCTCATGACTGGCATTCCTAATGAGATAAAATTTTAATTCTTAAGTCTAACTTTATATACTCTCAAAATAGAAATTATAAGTCCTTTTCACATATTAAAATACTCATGAAGTGCATGTTTAATCCTTGTAATTAATATTTGATCATGTTTTAATAACCTTGAAGATGAATCTTTGACACAGACTATAATAATCAGTCCTTAAATGCAATTTTTTTGTAGTGAAGAGACAAGTTCTTGTCCTCCAACTACCATTTATACCTTTTAGACCTCCAGATGAAAATCCACTTTGAACATGTATGGATAAGAAAAATAAACTTGCTCACATAATTAAAAACTATTATCATAGTATTTTTATTGATGTCAATTTGAAGTCATTAATTCCAAGGTTTGTTGTCATTAATGTCTAGATGAATATGGTGAAGATGCATGGTGAGTATTCATGATGAATGAGATTAGTGTCTAGATAAGTACGGCCATTTGGAAGTATATAGTGTGACAAGAATATATTAAATGAAGGTATGTAGTGAAATCCATGAGAGATAAAATTATAAGTCTAATTTTATTATATTTACTTGGTTGATGTGTTAAGATCATGACGTGGAAGGAATAGGTCAAGGCATCAAGGTGTCTTGTAAAGCCTTGTCTAGACCTTGTGAGGAGGTATGTGCAGGTAGGATGGTGAATTGAGTAATATTAAAAATGTGATAAGTTTTTTTTCATTGTATGGGCTTGAAATTTAGGTTTATAATCCTTCAAAAGTGTTTTAAGGTAGGTCTTTAAGTAAAAATACTTATGTAGCCTATGAATAGTCATGTCATGAATGAGCATGTGCATGGTGATCATGAATATGTATATGCATAGGTATGAACAAAGGTATTATATAATTTAATGAGAATTTAAGTCATGTGAATAAGTTATAAAATATCAAAGAGTGCTTCAAGGTATATTGTCAAAGATTAAAAATTCTTGAGAAGCCTAGTCATTATACTAGTTATGGTATGTAAAGACCTAATGAAAAGGTTTGAACATGGTGACCTAGTGATATATATGAATATAGGTATAATAGTATGTATAAGGTTTATTTATCATGTATATGATGCATAGGATCACTCAGGAGAGTTTCAATGTCAAACCTATAGGGGTAACACCTTAAATCCAACTCTATAACTAGACTAGTTCTAGACCCTACCTGACCTAACGAGTTGTCATCAGGTGTTATCAAGGCCTATGAAGGATTTAAATCATTTTTTTATTATTATATTTTTTTTTTAAATTTGATAATGAGGTATATATTTCTTGTAAAGATGCATAAAAGTCAATTTTAAGGCCTAATGTGATTTGTAGGTTATGGACTAGAGAGCAGAGAGAGATGGTGGATAAATGAGGTATGATATTCATTTATCAAGATAAGAATGAGAATTTGAGAATTATAATTGGTGTGATATATTTTAATAGGTGTGTTGACAAAGTTCGAGGTTGATGGTTGAAGGTTTAGCCTTGACAACATGCTTTGAAGTCTCTCAAGTGCACATGATGAAGAGTTGTCTACCCGAGAAGGTTGTTTAAGTGTTTTTTGGAATGTGTATCATCTTAATGAGGATCTAATATATCCATGGTAAATTTTTAAGGTTTCTATTTCAAATATATAATCATTATTTTATGGAATGAGGGGCTAAGATTTATGAATGATTGTTAAGACTGGAAGATGGTTTAAACCCTCAAAGAACCCTAACAATGACCCAATGTGAAATATGTTGATCAAAACTACTTATAATGGTTTGTTATGTATATTTAAGTTATTTAAGTTTGTATTAAACTCTTCCAAACACATACATTTATGATTGGTTTGTCATGTGTGTGAGCAGACCCTATAGGAAAGTGTTAGTTTTTCAAAAATGTGTTATAGTGGTCAGATTTGACTAAGTCAAAGTATGAAAATAATTGGATGAATATGGTTGATATTTTTATTGTTTTAAATTATGGTTTATGTAAATTTTATCTCCATTATGGGTGATAAATATTTCATCCAATTTGATCTATCGCTGATAAGATTAATGGTGCAAATAGTGAGAAACCTAGACAGAAGTGAGAAGGTGATTAGCGATGTGTTATCATGGATTAAGGATGAGTAAAATTTCATGGATAAATTTTTAAATAAATTTAATATATTTTCATGTTTTATATAAGTTTTTTAGATAATTATATACAACAAAAACTTGCTCACAAAGTTAACTTGTCTAGCTCAGTGAGGTTTGTGTACAATGACGTCATGAGATTGGTCTACAAAACCAATATTACCATTTTCCCATGGTATATTTATATCTTATATTTTACTAATGATATCATAGGATAATACACATGAATAAATATTATATTTAAATTTTCATAAATTCATTGAATTTCATATTCACCATGACCGTGTTTCAAGGCAAATTGGTAGTTCTAGGTAAGAAAGTTGCAATGATGAGTTTAAGGTTCTATGGAATAATTTGATGTATATAATAGAAATTATATTATTTTTTTGGATTAAAATAACCTATAAATTATTTTAATAATATTTTAAGTGATTTTAAGAGGTTGAAACAATGAATCCAAAATGGCTTGTCTGGATGAGTGAGGTCTAAGACAGAAAAGGTCAACAAATTGGTCTGCAAGACAAATAGTTTCCATTAGATATTATGATATTTTATTTTTATTTTTTTTATAAGGATTTTTATAATAAAATATTAATATATTTTAATTAATTTATTGTGTTCCTTAAGGTGTCATAATTTCAAGTTTATATGCCTATATTTTGAGGCTAGTTGGTAGTTCTGAGTGGCTACTTGTAGAGAAGGGTTTGAGTAATTTTGACCTACATTGTGAAGTATAAATAATATGGTGATGAAATTGAGTTAATTCATATTATTTATATGTTACTTTTTTATTTTTATTTTTAAAAATTATGTTTATGCTTTTAGTTGTTTAAGATAGACTTTATATGTATATATAGGCCTATTGTGAACAATGTTTTGAGAAGGGATTCAAGTGGTGGTTGGATATAAAAGGTGTTATGGACATAAATTAAAGTTTTATAAGGTATATTTTATTAATATATGAAGTTATAATATTATTTTTTTAGTTTTTAATCATTTCAATAAATCCAAAGTGTAATGTGCTCTAATGAAGACTTAATTGAATTACGTCTCCTTAAGGCCTAAAAGAGAATTTGGTGTATTATGATGTCACTAACCTAATGTATTAGTTTATTAATGTTTTTAACGTTTTATAACACCTAATTTAATTTTAATCCAATTTTTAAGTGTGTATGTATGAATAATGTGTGTGAGAGAAAGTGGCTTGTATAAGAGAAAGACTAATTAGGCCTATTTGAGTGTGTTAGAAAAGAGAATGTGCAAACTCCAAAAGGAGAAAAAATAGTAGAATCAGGAGTTCATGTAAACCATCACATGAGTGTAGAGAGATATTAATGAATATCTAATATAATTTCTGATTATGGATATCAAGTTCATATGACCTAATCATTCTTGAAGAGACCTAGTAGAGTGAAGAAACCTAGTTGTAGCGTTAAGAAGAATAGAAGTGTGTGGAGAGTTGAAGAAGAGGACCATCATATATTGAATATTAAAAAAATTAAAAATATGTAATTCATTAATATATTTTTATGAGTGGGTTATTGGTCAATATTTAGATGATTTGGTGTTGAGTCACTAAGGGAGTTGGTGCTTCCTTGCAAGTGGGTGCTTGCTAAAGATTTTGTCTAGTTGGTACTTGATATATTGGGGTTGGTGCTCCAAGTTGAGTGGGTGATCAAATAAATTTAATTTATTTATTTATAGTTATGTTTTTCACATTATGGTAAATTTTTTTATTCCCCGTGAAGGTTTCCCACATATATAATGTGTTCATACTTGTTATGTGTATATTCTTAGTACTATGTTACTAGACTAGTTGATATTGCTCATATGATTATGTTTCTTGATAAATTATTAGAAGATATATTAAATTGAGAGTAAAATTTAATAAGGACACTGATTCACCCCATTTTCCCTCTCAGTGATTGTATCTCCAAAAAATGATATTAGATCAGGTCTTTCGATATAGGCCTAATAACCTAAAGGTGATCCTAAGAAGAGCAAACATGGATTGTGATGGTGACAGTGTTTATCAAGATAGCAATGAAGGTCTTGGATTCAAAGAAGACCATAAGGAGAAATATCAATCCAATAAAATTAAGACCTCAAAGTTCAATGGTCTACCAAAGAATTATGGTATTAAGAGGATGAAGATTAAAGCTCAAAGTATAGATAGTAGTTCTCATATGGTTGATCAAAGTAGTAAAAATGAAGAGTTGACTAAAAATGATAAGGATGATAAGGTAAGTCATGATCAAATAAAAAACTAAGGTGGGTTATTTGATACTATAGATCATAAGTCAAGTTTGAAATAATTTCAAGAGTATTTGCCAGCTCAAAAGGATGATGAAGAGACCAAGTCAAAAGTCAAGCCTAAGTTAGAAATCAAGCCTAGAAGTATGTTGAATAATAATCAATATTATGAGGGTATAGAGATCTATAAATATCTTGAATTTGTGTTTTTATTGTACCCTATGCGAGGGGTGACTCCATTGGGCTTCATGGAGACACTCATCTATAAATAAAAACATGGTGGTTGTCTGTTGAGCTTTGACGGGTGTTGTATGCCAAGAAGGTATGAAGACATATTGAATATTGTTGAGTTTGAGATGGAAGTGTGGTTTTTTTTCATTTTGTGATGTAATTTTTTGCTATTGATCCCAAGGTGCTTGATCTATGTATGAGATGGTCTATGTGTACTATTGTTTCATATGGTGAGCAAGTTGTGAATAAAAATGGGGGGCATGATTTGTGACATGTTTCATGATTTTGTTTGTTGAGGTAATTTTGAGATAGAATTGAGTGTTTTTTTTTTAATCAATATTACCTTAAGGTAATATAGAACCAAGGAACATGTTCTATAGTCTTAGTTTTCATTTCATGAAGAGGACTAGATATGACAGAGGTCTATCATAGTGAAGCATGCAAGCACATACCTAGATGATAGAATGATGTAAGGAGGATGTCATGATGAGGTTTTTGGACATGAAGGAGTTAGATTGATGCAATAAAAACCTCTTAGATACCATATGGACATGGCATGAGTGATATTTTCTCTATCATAGAGGACTAGATTATTCCATTGGAATAATATTTTTTACTATAAACAAACCTAATAGACATGGTGGACAAGCATTTATTCTAGAGAAGTTTTATGCTTATAAGCATTGAGTGTGATTTCTATAGGTATTTTAATATAACCTTTGGTTCATGTATCATGGGTCTATATTTTCAATATGCTTTGGTTATATGAGGTGAAGGTGATCAAGTAAGATATAATTCTAGTAGACATTGAGCTAGGTCTTTTACAGACCTAATGAGCAGTAAAATAATACAAGAAGGGTTATCATGATATGGATTAAAGAGATAATAAGATAATTCATGAACATAAAGAGCAGGTGTGTAATAAAAAGAAGGTATGCATAATCTTGAATACAAGTTGGATGTTTATGAAGCTTGGATAGAAAAATGAAGATGGATATCATTCATCTTTGTGGCATCAAGGTGCATAAAAGTTAGGTAAGTAGTCTTGTGTACCTAAGTCCATTTGAAAAATATATTCGTTAAATAAGGACAAATTAGATAGCCTAATGAGTTTGAGTCATATCAAGTAGTGTCTTATGATCAAATTTCATTTAAATACTATGCTTGATCTAAGGTGGAGTTTGGTATCTCTATGTTCCTTTATTTTTTCTTAGAGTATTTTCCAAAGGAAGAGAATAAACAGTTCCAAGAACTGTAGTATGTATGATCCTTTGTCATTAATGTCAAAGGGGGAGAAAAGTTCATTAAGGAAGATTTACCAAATTAGGGGATAAGAGATTGATCAAACTATAGTGTGTTTTTCCATCAATGACAAAGGGATAGTTTTTTTGAATATTGTTATCATTGATGTCACTAATGTCAAAGTGTGTTTTCATTGATGTCTATATACATCTAGTGAAGATGCATGGTGATTAATCATGATGAATGAGGTTGGTGTCTAGATGGGCAAGGCTAGTTGGTAGTATATGTTGTGACAAGATTGTGACTATTGAAGGTATGTAGTGATATCCATGAGAGATAAAGGTATAATTCCAAGTGTATTATATCCACATGGTTGACTTTGTGTTAGTATCATGACATGGAAGGAATATTATAGGGCATCAATGTGTCTTATAAAGCCTTGTCTAGACCTTCTGAGAAGGTATGTGAAGCTAGCATGGTGAAGTGAGTAATATTAGGCATGTGAGAAGTTATTTATAATTTTATGGGATTAAAATTTATGTTTATAATACTTCATAACTGTTATAAAGTAGGTTTTTAAGGACAAATGCTTAAGTAACCTAAGCATAGTCATGTCATGAATGAGCATGTGCATGGTGAGCATGAAGATGTATATGCAAAGGTATGTGAAAAGTTATGATATTATTTGAGGAGAATATAATTCATGTGAACAAGGTGTACAAAAATTAAGGAATTTTTCAAGGTATGTTGTCAAAGATTCAAAGTGCTTGAGAAGCCTAGTCATTGCACTAGTCATGGTATGTAAAGACCAAGTGAAAAGGTTTGATCATGGTGACTTGGTGAGATATATGAATAGAGACATAAGAGGTTTTATAAGGTTTATTGAGAATTTATATGATTCATTTGATCACTTAATATATTTTTAAGGTGAAACCTAGAGCGGTAAGACCTTAAATCAAAGTCTACAACTAGACTAGTTTTAAACCTTGCATGACCTAGTGAGGTGTCATGAGGTGTTTTCAAGGCCTATAAAAGATGTAAATCAATGTTTTAGAGTAAGATAACAAAAATTATTTTGATAATGAGGTATATAATGGATGGAAAGAGGCGTGAAGGTCAATTTGAAGTCCTAATATGATTTACAAGTAAAGGTTGGGTCTAAATAGAGATGGTGGCCAAATGAGGTATGAGACTCCAATTTCAAGACAAGAATGAGAATGTGATCATTTTTAGTGGTTTGATATATTTTCCTAGGTGTGTTTACCAAATATAAGGTCAAATTTTGAAGTTTAAGGCTTGAAAATGTGTTTTAACATCTCTTAAGTGCATCAAATGAAGAGTTGTCTACCCGAGAAGGCTTTTAAAGTGTTCTTTGACATGTGCAGCATCTATGTGAGGGCCTAAGATATTAATTTTAGATTGTTAAAGGTATTATATTAATGTTCCAATAATTATTTTCTATAATTAGGTGATAATATTTATGAATGATTGTTAAGACTAGAAGATGGTTTAAACCCTCAAAGAACCTGAATAATGACCCAATGTGAAATACATTGATCAAAACTTCTCATAATGGTTTAATATGTCTATTTAATTGATTGTATATTGTATTAAACTCTCCTTGGAACCTCCAAATGTGATTTTTTTTTAGGTGTGTGAACAGACTCTATAGGAAAGTGTTACTTTCTCAAAAAATTGGTTTAACAGTCAGAGTTGAACAAATCTAAGTATGAAAATCATTTGATGAATAAGGGTTACACTTTTATTTATATTTTAATGGTAGTTTTTTTATATTCTCTATATTTTAGTGGTGATAAAATGGTCTTCCAAGTTGACTTATCACTAACAAGCTTAATGGTACAAATAGTGACAAACCCAGGTAGAAGTGAGAAGGTGATTAGGGATGTGTTATCGTCGATTATGGATGAATAAAAGTGCATGTATGAATTTTTGAATAATTTTAAGACATTTTCATTTTGGATTTTTTTTTTTTAGATCATTTTATATATAAAAAATTTTCTCAAAAAAATTATTGTTTTAGCTCAATGAGGTTTATGTACAATGATGGCATGAGATTGGTCTATAAGACCAATATTGCCATTTTACCAAGGTATATTTATATCTAAGATTTTCATAATGATATAAAAGGATCATAAAAATTAATAAAGAGTATTTTTAAATGTTCATACATGTGTTGAATTTCATTATCACCATGACTATGTTTCAAGGCAAACTGGCAGTTCTAGGTAAGAAATTTACAATGATGATTTTTAGGTTCTAGTCCCTAATTTTATGTATATAATGTACATGATGGTTTTTTTGGGACTTAAGTAACCTATCCATGATTTTTATAATATTTAAATTTATTTTAATATGTTGAAACATTGTATCCAAAATGGCTTGTTTGGCTGAGTGAGGTATGACAGAGAGAAGGTCAACAAATTAGTTTGCAAGATCAATAATTTCAATTAGAGATTATGATATTTTTATTATAGGTTGTTATAAGGATATTTTAATATCATATTCATGAATTTTAAGACCTATGTTTTCTTATTTTTCATAATTTCAAGTTTCCATGACTATGTTTTGAGGCTAGTTGACATGAGTGGGCTACTTGCACAGAAGGATTTGAGTCATTTTCTCCTAAGTTGTGAAGTTTGAAGAATATGTTGATGACCCTGAGTCCATTGATATTTTTTATATGTGACATTTTTTTGATGGTTATTTGGAAAAATTGTTTTTATGCTTCAAATTTTTAAGACATGTTTTGTGTATGCATTGGCCTATTGTGAACAGTGTTTTGAGAAGGGGTTCAAGTGGTAGTTGGACCTAAAAGGTTATATGGACCAAAATTGAAGTTTTTTAAATTTAATTTGAGTAATATATTAATTTATACTATTTTTTGTATATTTTTAAATCATTTGAAGAAATATAAAGTGTAATGTGCTCTAATGAAGACCTAATTGAATTATGTCTCCTTAAGGCCTAAAATAGAATTTGGTCTTTTAAGTTGTGGACAAAATAATGTATTAGTTGATTAATGTTCATAAACTTTTATAAGACCTATTTTAAGGGTAATCCAATAGTTCAATTTTTTATGGATGACCAAGGTGTGAGAGAGCAAGTGACTTGTATAAGAGCAATACTAATTAGGCTTATTTAAGTGTGTTAGAAAAGAGAATGTGCAAATGAATAAATGAGAATAAATAGGAGTAGAATGAATCCATGTATTCCATAATATTATTGTATATATACATTCATTAATATATAACATAATTTTTTAGTATGGATATCAAGGTCATATGACATAATCAATCTTGAAGAGAACCTAGTAGAGCGAAGAAACCTAGAAGCAAATTTTAGAGGAATAGAAGTGTGTGAAGAGATTAAGAAGAATACCATCGTATGTTGAAGATTTAAATAAGTAAAAGTATGGAAGGAAAAAATTATACTTCACTGAGTAGGTTCCTGGTCAAGAGGTGGTTGAGTTGGTGCTTCCTTGCAAGTTGGTTCTTGATAGAATGGGGTTGGTGTTCCAAGTTGAGTGAGTGCTCAATTGAATTTTTTTAATTGATTTACATTAATTTTTCCTAGGATATGATCATTTATTTTTTCTCCATGAGTTTTTCTCACATATATAATGTGTTTATACTTTTTATGTGTATATTCTCATTACAATGTTGTTAGGCTAGTTGATATTGCTTATATGATGATGTTGCTTGATGAATGATTAGAATATATATTGAAGTTAAATTAAATTTTAAAATGGAAATAATTTACCCTGATCCTCTTAGTTATTTTATCTCCATCAAAAACTCTAAATCCATTTAGATGTGTGTTTTCATAATTGTTCATGAACTTGTAGACAATAACAAAAATGTTGTTAACGTTGAAGTAGTGGTTGGATATATACCTATGGACTTTCATGGAATAAAAATAGCACTAAATTTTTTTTTATGGTTTTATATTAGATATTATACTAGTTTATTGGCCTCTAATCATGCCTAATCAAGTGACCCACTACTATTCTAGTCTCAAAAATGCCCTTAACAATAAGATAAAATTGTGGTTTTTGAAGCTAACTTCAAGTGTGTTAAAATGGAAACTATAAGTGGTTTTAAAAAACCTAAAGAAACCTTGTGTGTGTTTCAAATTCATTTAATTTAATATATAATAATGTTTATATAACCTTTAGGACAAGTCTATGGCACACACTATAGTAATTACTCTTGAAACATATTTTTTTTGTAGTGAAGAGACAAGTTCTATCATCCATATGACATTTCCATCTCCATATGAAAATAATTCACTTAAAAAATATATGTTTAGCAAAATTACACTGAACAAAACCTCAAAATCCATCTAGATACATGTTTTCAAAATTATTCAAGAGTTTGGAAACACTAATAATAAATGTTGTTAACGTTGAAGCGGTGATTAGAGATCTCTTCCTTCAGGTGCTTTGTGGAAGTGAAATTGTGATTCCAACACCTATATGTTAAAATATAATGTCAATGACCAGGTTATTATCCTTATATCACACCTGATCATGTGACACACTACCCATTTTGGCCTCAAGAATGCCCTTCCTAATATGATAAAATTGTATTTTTTTAGGTTAACTTCATATGCATGCAAAAAAAAATAATAAGTAATTTTCATGAAAAAATATAACCCAAAAATGTGTGTCTAATACCTATATTTTCACCCTAAATTACATTTATGTAACCTTTAATATGAATATGTGGCACACACTATAGTAATCAGTCTTGAAATGCAATGTTTTTACTATGAAGAGATAAGTTTGTATCCTCCCACTAACATTTAGACCTATGGGACATAAATATTTAAATACATAAATTTGAAAAATATATATGAAAATTAGACATGATACTATGACCAAAACCTCAAAATACATACGGATGCATATTTTCAAAAAAAATTAAGAGGTTAGAAAAATTACAATAAATGTTGTCAATATTGAAATGGTAGTTTAAAATATCCATCTCTAATGATTCATTAAATTAAAATGGCATTTTAAACATGTTTTGGGTGGTGTATAACATCCATGACTAGGTTATTATCTTTTTATCACACCTAGTCTACTGGCCCACTACCCATTCCAGCCTCAGGAGAAGGCGAGAAAACTACATTTTTTAGTTTATCTTTGGACTCATAAAATGGAAATAATAATTCATTTTCATAAATTTAAATAACCTAAAAGTTAATTTAAAATCCCTATACTTAAACCCTGGATCACATTGATCTAAAATTGGATACAAATCCATGGCAAACTTTGTAGTAATCAATCCTAAAATGTAATTTATTTACATTGAAGGGATAATTTATTTCCCTTCAACTAACATTTCCCCCTCTAGTACCTATAAATTCAATTCCATCACTTATAAAACATATGGATATGAAACTTGCACTTCATCCCACCATCACAACTTCCAAATACATCTGGAGGCATGTTTTGAATATATTCAGGAGCTTGGAAACAATAAAAATAAATGTTTTCAATGTTGAAATAGTAGCTAGAGATATCTACCTCTGGTTCTTCATATAAGGAAATTATTATTGTCAAAAAATTAGGGGTGGTGGATAGCATCTAATATTTGGTTCATATCCTTTGATCATGCTTGATCGATAGATGGAGTGCCCATAGTAGCCTCAAGAATGCCCTTTGTCTAATAACAAATTACTTTTATTAATATTCTCTTAGCTAGACTACAATTATTGCTTTTGTAATATAAATACAACTTCCATTTGTGAATTTATAGGTACTTAATAATTAATTCATTTGATTAGTATATTTTTAATATCATGTGTTGTTGTTTCTTGTAGTAACTTTTATTATTTATTAAGTGGGTCATATCTACAGAGATATGATCCTAATCACTTGTTTTCTCTTTCACAAAAAATAGATGAAACTTCTATTGTGCATAGGTAGAGTCTTGAATTAGTATTTTATGTGATGGTTTTCACATTTTCCAAAACATCAAAAATTAATTTCATTAATATGAGATGGCATTGTATGTTATAAATAAAAAATACTAAATACAATCCCAATCCTAATGTGGTTAAGTCTAAGACATGCATGAATGTTACCCTACTCTCATAAGTTAATCCAGTTAATTGTACACCTAAAGTAGTTTTTTGATTCTCTAATTCTAAGATAGAAGTAAAACTAGTAGTTATAACTAATAATTGGTCAATCCTCAGGTTAAATTGAAATATTTTTCAGCAATTTCCATACTAAAACAAAAGCATAAATATAATAAATTAAACCCCACTATCCTCTCCCAAACACAACCCAACATTATAACTTTACATTAAAAAAACATTAGATATTATCCACCTAGAACCTCATATGCAACATAAACTATTTTTTTCATGAGAATCTTTAGATTTATTGGAAATTTAGATAATGGAAGTGACAGACCATGCCAAAAACTTTATCCTTTCCTTTCTTTACTCTAGATGGTCCCCTAAAAACATAGATACAACTAACATAAGATAATTATTTCACTTACACTTGGATATATTCTCAATAATGTTTAATGGCATAGCTACATATTAACCCTTTCTTATAAATTTTTAATGGTGAACATAAATACAATGTATATAAAAAATGAGACACTCAAAATTTTAAAAAAATTGACTAGGGCATGCAACAATATACTAATTTTTTATAATTTAATATAAAATATAGTAAATATTAACATAAGGAGCATAAGATAAAAAAGGACCTTTCAAATAATGTAAGGATTTAGATTCTAATTGATAGGAAGCACTGTCAAAGGAGTATCCACTCTAGTCATCAATATGGCATTATTTTGGGCTTAGAAGTAGACAATGGCCTATGACACATTTTATTTCTAACTCAACATAAACCTAGGACTTAAATACAATCCATACATGTTCAAATTGTATGAATACACCACTTTTTAAGGAATACAAGCCATTATGGATGTACCCTTAATTGATTTTGTTTCCTATGAAATAAAGTGATTTCCCACCCATTGCTTTGAAACCACATAAGAAATTAAATTATGGATTTGATTTTTGTAAAGATACACCCCCATTTTCAGTATTTTTTGTTTTAATTTATTTTTTTGCCTATGAATGATTAAAATTATAATGTTGTGAATATTCTACTAATAATTCATGATATATTCTAAATAGTAAGTAATCAAATACTTAAATAATTCAAACAAAGGAAAAAATAATCCCAAAACTTCACAGTTATTATAAAAAAAATATTGGACATTTATGCTTTCATGTTCCATATAAATTAAAGTTTACGTTTTGGGAATAGACTGCGATGTTTTTATTTGCTTTTATTTTTTGGATCATCATCCATGATCCTTCTATAGGAGAAAATTATTTATGGTTTTACAATAGGACCCACATTACATAAGTAGCATGGGGAGCAATGGTCATATGAGGTATTAAATGAGAGGGTGTGTAGTCATTGCTAAGATTTGGAGATGTGTCCACCTCCCATTTATAATATGAATGTTCATACGTCAATGTGATTTGACAAACCAAAAAATATAAATACAAATTGTGATTCCTAAGAATAAAATAATAAGGGAATTTTATTAATGGTTAAATTTTTTATTTTAATGTTATAATGAAAGGTGGGCATTGATTACCCTTGAACTGAAAGTAATTAAAAATCAATAATTTTAATGGTAAAATAATTAGCACCAAAATTAAAAATTAACCAAATAAAATTTAATTAAATAGACCTAAAGAAAACCAAATTTAAGGGTTATTGAGAATAGGTCTCCAGGCATGACTAATTTCTAATCCCTCTTCTCTATCAAGATTAAAGGAGTGTTTATTGATCTCAATGGCTTCCCTTAAATTTTAATTATGGAAATGGATTTCTATAGAGATTAATTTTGTAACTTCAATGCAAATATAATGTTTCTTTTTGCATGAGTACTCAGCCAATAGTGACATCTCTTTCCTTTCGACATGAATATTCCTAGCATGTTCCTTGATTTTCGTGCAAATAGACCCCCCTATTTCCCATACATAAGGGATTACATAGGAGAATTAAAATTTTTAGAAATGGATATTATTAAATTTTTTCTCCTATTTTTCAAGTTTACTCCTCTTATGGTTATTATAAGTGTATCTATTTGTCAAAATTCTTATTTGTTTAGACACTTAATTCAGTAGATGGTTGTTTATTTACTATAGTATTAATGTGTTTTTATGTAAATAAGATAATTGTTCTGATTACATTCTTATTAATGTGTTTTCCTTTATGTTGGGTCCTATAATACCTTCTCTTTACTTTTGGTGTCCTTGAAATTTTATTTTCTATACAATTTGGGTCATTCATATTGTGTTCACTCAATCTAAAAGGCTTGAAAACTTATAGAGTGCACATTTTTTTCCCATTACATCCTTGTATGATGTTAAAAAATCCAAAATATTGTTTTAATATTTTTTTATCTTCTAGATTGAGCCAGGATAGATGTAATGGTTTAAACATGGTCATCTATTGTGTATCTCTTGACCCCTATACCTAGTTTTTTTGATCTTGGTGCCTTGTTTATTGGTTTTCCCTTTATTTGATAGTCAACACTATCACTAATAATTTATTATTTTAAATTAAAGAATACTATAAATAAATCAACATATTAATTTGAATTGGTAGCCATTTATTAAAGTCCAAGATCATAATTGTATTATTAGAGAAACACCTTTGTACCAAAAATATAATCATTAATGAAAGAACAAATATAATATACTAGTTTAGTGCATCTTATTGATAGAGATAAAGATTGAGATATTCATATTATTTTAGAATAAATTTATGCTTCATGAGTACTAATTGGTATGTTATTTAATAAGAGGGGTTAAAGTAATGTATACCCCTGAAAATCTGCACTCAATTTTTTTGTTTTGCATTGTATTTTGGAGATGATTAGTTTTAATAGAAAAGAGAAACAATTTATGAATTTTTTTCACTAATTTTATCAATTTCATATAATTCAGAGATAAATAGGAACATAAAAATCCACACACAATTTCTTATAAGAATATGAAATCATCTAGGTGCATTAGACAACATGAAGAGAATCAAATCTAATCTCACTAAGATTAACCCAATAGACTTGTTTAAATATACATGATAGGTCCTCAACATTATCAAGATAGTTTATAAAAACATAATCCTCCAACTATTTTCCTTATTGGAATACATTCTCGAAATAAACGTGGACCCAAATCTTTGTTCATCAGAATAAATTTTATTATCTTAGCATCCCCTTTAGGTTTGGGAAAACACACATCAATGCATTTGATTAATGTTATTTTAATTTCATAATTAGGTCCATTCCATGGTATGTTTTTCATAAATTTCATTAGTCTAGTCTTCACATTTATTAGAGCACCCAAGATAAGCACCATATAATTTAGTATAGTATGAAGAATAATTTTAGTGACTTAATTTTATCCTACTAGAGAAATCCATTTACTTGTACAAGATGCCAATATATTTTAAAAAGTAGTAACCATGATATAAATTATTTATTTTTTGGATTGAACATAGAAAAAATAACTCTGAATTATTTATTATTGAGAGAACCATTACAAAACCTTAATATTTATTTAATCTTATTTTGTCTAAGAATATATTTGTGAAGGAAAAAAAAATACTCAATTTGATAAGGTTGACCACCTTACTTGAAGCATGATATTACAATACTAGGATCTTATTCAACACTCTTTATTCGATGAAACAAGTTGCATTTCCCTAAAGAGTATCATCCAAAAACTACTATTATGTAACACCCCTCCTAGCTTCACCATGATTTAGAAACCTAGTTAATTATTACTCAAGGTTGATTCCATTGATGTGATATTTATTTATAATTATACTATTATATTGGACCATGAAATAATAAATATTTATTATTGTTAAAATTCATATAAATGAATAATGTAACAAGAAAATAAATTAATAATAGAAGGTGAAATTTTAGAAAACTTATAAATTAATAAAAAAAATGCATTCAAATAGTCATAAGGAAAAGAAGAGTCATGAATTAAGAGTAAAAGCGTTTATATTCAATTATATGCATAAGAAACAATGTAGGCCATTTGTGTGAAAATAAATGTGTTCTATTATCTTGTGTTTGTATTTATCCTTCTTCATTTATGGTTTCTATCATTTATTAGGTTTATACTTGTTTCCTAAATGGGGGAAGTATTTAGTTCCTTACTTAACCTCACCCTTAGTTAAAAACATAGTTAAGTGTTAATCATGAATGGACAAATTGATATTAATCTATTTATGATTATGTTATTATATTAGGTAATGTAAGAAGATGTATTTATTATTGTTATAATGAATAAGCATTTGATTATGTGATTTTATTTCTAAATTTTACATCCATAGAGATAATGTGATGGGTTTGTTGTGTATGAAGGAAATAGGGGTTTCCAAATGAGTTAATATTTTACTCATATACAAATGATCAGATGAGTTAATTAGGGTTTGGATTTATAACATAAATTTTTTACACGAGTTGACATGAAAATATCTTTGGCTTCAACAAATTAAATTTTTAGTAAGAATTGATCTTGGAAACATAGTGTTAATGAGGTTGACCTTAGGTGCCACCAAATATAGGGCACATTGAATGCATCTATCGTTATCTCTTTATGCATAGGTAACATAAATATAAAATGACATTGAGGTTTATGAGAACCATTACCATGTTTACAAGGAGATGAAATAAAATAAGAAGATAAACCAAAGGCTTAATAATCATTAAGTTAAACGTAATTATAAAGCATAAAATAATCCTTATATGAACAATAAATAGCCTTGTCATATCCAAAAAAAACAAGATAAGATAGTAGACAATTAATGAAGGCCATGATGAACCTCAATCATGCATAAAATAAATGACAAAGTGACCACCATGTGAATTATGGAAAGATTCCATAACAATTAAGTGATATGTAACAAGAAACATAACTTCTCAAGACCAAATTTAAATTAATAAAACATGGAAAGGGGACACAAGAAGGTGAAAGTTATTGAAATGAGGAATGATATATAGTTAACCTTATAGAATTCAAAAAATTAATGTGAAAAAAGGAAAATCCAAGTACAATCAATCTTGAATTCATGTGTAGTATGGGATACCATTTGAGAATTTATTGTGATTAGCTCAAATTATTTCAATTAGTAAATGATCACAATTACTTTATTATAAGGTGAAAATAAAATTATATATAAGGTAGATGATCGAATGAAATATAAAAAGTTTTAGGGATGAAGATAGAATCAACATAAAATGTACAAAGAGGTTGAGTGATATACAATTAAGGAGAGATATTTATAGATAAAATCAATCAATGGAGGAGAAAATACCCATTTAAAATCTTCACATCAACCTGTGGTATCACGGTGTATAGATAATTATCTAGATTAAGATACTTTAGTGTCATTCACACACAATTATATAGAAATAAAAAAGATTATCTGTATATATTTATCTGAAGAAAAAATTTGGGAACATTTTTTAATGCATTATTTATTAACTGAATTAATTTACTTTAGTAGAAAAAATATAGTTGTATAGGATAAAGAAACAATATGGATTCCTCAATTTCATCTTATTGACTCCATGTAAATGATTTGTGGGTAGTTAGGTGGATCATGAAACCAAATAATCTTATATCTACTATCATTTTATAAACATGATGAAATGTGCTAGTCAAATAGACAAACTCTAAGAGACTAGTGAATGCATTCTATATTGACATGTTAAAATTAGTGATCAACAGAAAAAAGTATAAAGGTAAACGTTAAATAATCATAGAATAATATTATGTGGTGGTAGTGATATTATTAAAGGCTAAGTTTGTAATATTACTCTTGATATTATAAATTTTTGTCATGGGGATCATACTTGAGATTAAAATTCTTTGAAATATATTGATTTGGATTAAAATGATATTATAGAGTTTTTAATGAATGTTATCTATCCATGTTGCTAGACTAGATGAAAAATAGCTCATTGGAAAATAGATATATCTATTTTAAATACCTCGAAAGAATACCTTATTTCATTTTGAAACAAATGATTTTAAAATACCTCTAGATTATGGAATGAATTTGCATGAGATACATAATTGGATATAATCAGTAATTCATTTATTTGAACATATAAAATATTCATTTTAAACCTAAGTATTGATTCTTAGTATTACTATAACTTGTTAAGGCATCTTATTCGTGATCATTTTTTAGATTTGGATTGGTTTAAAAAGTAATTAATTATCTTTATCTGATTATCTTACTAAAGGTGTAAATTAAAGCTTCTAATTATTATAAATAATATAGTGACCCAAGTTTAAATATATTTGATTTATTTCCTTGGAAATGGATTTATGCTTTGCAGCTCCCTATCTTAAATGTTTGGGGATATTTGTGCATTATAAATCATTTTATTTGATATATATTATTAATAAATTAAGTTTATAATGAACCCTACTTGTTATTTTCTTTAAGTATATTGAAATATGCATTTGATAGTAATATTAATAGTTCATCTTGTAATTTTTATTGTGTTTATTTTTATCTTGAGTGTGTATGAACTATGGAATAAACTATGTCAAAAAATGGATCCAAACACTATTAATGTTAAATTAGGATTTAACTTAAATGATGGCATGAAATGAAGACAAGATGTAAGATGTAAATTCAATGGTGTCTATATTTCAAAATACCTTATTGTTTATATAAATAATGGAGGATGAAACTAGATATATATTAGTTCCCTTTTTGACTTTATTAGTATTGTCATAAAGAATAGATTAATAAATAAAGTATTTAATGTCATTAATGTTGTGTATTTATGTCATGCAATGGATACTCAAACATTATTTTTATTTTTACTTACCATTGAGATGAATTTTGGACATAATATTTATGGTTTTTTAGACTTATCTCTCTAGATTTCAATCAATTATAACATGCATGGATCCAATGTAAATTTAGAGATTTAGACCTTGTGCGTTAAGTCATCCTAATATTTAAAATAAAAGACAAAGTAAGACCTCATTATAAATTTATTCTAATGGTTCCAATCTTTTCCTTTGATTTTTTGGTCTCAGGTAGATCTCTATTGTGTAAAATCAAGGACTCGATTTACTATCTTCATGCTTATTTACACATGGTCAAATTTTATTTTCCTAGTTGTATAATGTTGAAATTGTATTTATTTTGATGCTTTGTCATATTTTCAATTAGATGGTTTTTAATTAAGTGTATAAATTTTGGGGATAAAAAAGGGCCTATCCATGGACATGTTTTTCCTAAAATTTGAGAAAATTAAAATTTTGTAGATTATTTGAGATAGCCACACTAAAATTTTTAAGTTGGTATAATAACCTAAATTATAGCATTTAAAGTATATATTTCATCACACTATTTTTTATATAGTTAAGTATATGTAGTTGAAACATCTTAAATTTTAAGAGGAACTCCTTTTTTTAGAAAAAAAGAGTAGATAGTCAGTTGTCCATCCTCTCATTTATTTAGCATCATTTAATATTCTTTGAATACCTTTTGTTAAGATTTATATAATATCATCTAGTTTGTGAACTTTACTTTTTTAAATATTTTTTTTAATATTTTAATTTTACAAGTAAATACATCTTGAAAAAAAATGGATAGCCAATCGTTTGACCCCGAAACAACCCCTAAAAAATGAAAATTGGTGTTTTTATTTTTTTAATAAATGTTAAATTAGGCCTAATTTGTGACAATATTTTCAAATTTAAAAAAAAAAAAATACATAAAAATATATAGGCATTTATATTTATGGCTTGTAGTGGCCTAAAAAAGCCATAGATAGAGATCAACATAGATGTCAGCATTTTTAATAGATGTAAACCTTAACATAGTCCATTAGTTGAACCTAAATGAAATTTGGGCTACTTTAAACCCCTTCAACCTAAATATGGATATAAAATGTGATTTTGGGCTTAATTGACTCAAATGTAATCAAAGAATGAAGAAAATAATCATTTTATCCAATGATAGAATCAATTTTGACATGTATACGATATGGTTTCTCTCAATAAACTCCAATTTAATCATATAATGAATTAAATAGTTGAATGGTTTGATTTTGGTGGAAATTAGGGTCAATATGAGCCCCTTAAACCTAATTTTGACTATACAATGTTATTTGAGGCTAAATTGGTTTGGTTTCATCATAGATTGAGCCAATTAGTCAAATGATGCAACTAGTGACATGATTTCTAAAAACATTGAGACACATGAATCTATTTTCAATTAGACATGATTTGATTTGGTGTGAAGTTAACCTTAACATCATCATATAATGAACCACATAGTTAATTCATTCAATCAAGGAGGTATTTGAGGTAAATTTGATCCCCTTCAATCTAACAACAAGATTAGGGCTTGATATGGGGATAATTTATCTCTAATTTCATCAACATTTGACCAAAATAATCAATTGGTATAATTAGAGATGTTATTTAGGCCAAATTGATCCCCATAAACTTCATTAATGGCCCAATAGATTGTATAGGATGCAACATATAGATTAATTGACCCTAATTTTATCACAAATATAATCTTGAAGGTAATTGGGGCCAATCTAAACCCAATAAACCTAAATATGAGTATAGGATGTCATTTAAGGATACTTTAACTCATAGTTATTGACATATCAACCACATTGGTTGATTATTACAACCTTAAAGGATAAACCTTAAACCTTAACCCCTAATTTTATCACAAAAGTGAACATGAAGGTAATTTTGGCTGATATAAACCTATTGAATCTAAATTTGAGTATAGGATGTGATTTAAGCCTATAAATTAGCTAGTATTTCCTTGAAATTGAGCCATTAGTTGTTTGTTAAAATCAATGATGAAATTTTGATGAAATTGATCTTCATGAACCTAAATTTAAATATACATGATGTAATTTGGAGGTTAATTGATCCAAAAATCATAAAAAATTAAATCAATAGTCCACCAATTCAATCAAGAAGGTAATTAGGGCCAATTTGATCCCTTTCAACATAAATAAAAGAATAAGACATGATTTGGGGCTAAATTAACCCTAATTCTATCATGAGTTGATCAAATTAGTCAATTGATCAAATTAAAAATGTGATTTGGGATGAATTGAGTCCTATAAACGTAATTTGTAGCTTAATAAATTGTATAGGATGAAGCATATTGCTTAATAAACCATAATTTTATCACAAATGCAAATATTAATGTAAATGGGGCCAATACGAACCACATGAACCTAATTTCCAGTATAGGATGTGATTTGGGACTAAATCAACTCATATTTCCTAACATATTAACTTAATTAGTCAATTTTTAAGAGTGATTCATGTTGGATGATATTGAAACTCGTGAACCTAATTTTGACTATATATAATGTAATTTGGGAATTAATCAACCCCACTATAATAACATCATAAATAAAATTATTTATCATTTCAATTGTTAAATAAATTAGGGATAATTTGAGCCCCTTGAACTTAACTAGAAGTTCATGACACAATGTGGGGATAAATTATCTCTGCTTCTATTAAATGAATTGATCCAATTAGTCAATTGGTGAAATTAGGTATGTGGTTCAGGTGAAACTGATCCCTGTGAACATGCTTTTTACTATATAAGATGTAATTTGTGGGTTATCAACCCCACTATCATAAAACCCTAAATTAAATAGTCTCCTAATTCAATCATGAAAGATAATTTGTCCAATTTGATCCATTCAAACCAAATTAAAACTATAAAATTTGATATGGGGCTCAATCAACCCCAATTTCATCACAAATGCAATCACAGAGGAAATCAGTAGTAATCTAAACCTCTTAAACCTAAATTCATGTATATAGTGGTACTTGGGAATAATTAAGCCCAATTTTATCTATATAGGATGTGATTTAGATATAAATCAAGAGGCTATTTTATAGTATAATATTCTAATGACATAGTTATATGATATATAATGATGTAAGTATTATGTATACATGTTATACTACATATACATTATAACATAACTCCACTATGTTCAAAATTAAAAAAAAAAACTTTTATTTTGATGATTTTTAACATCAATCTTTAATTGTGTCCAAACTTACATTCTTTGCGCCATTATGTAGCCTTCAAGACATGGATAAAATCTATCAAGTTATTTTCTAGACCTTGCATTCAAAATCTATGAAGTTTTTTTGGACACGTGTCATGTTTTTAAAGTCATGGGTGATGGATCTCATTATAAGAAAATTAATAAATTAAATAATAAAAATTTAGAGTAATTATAAGTGTTTATATAAAAATAAATAGGATTAATACAAGCATTTTGCTTGAGACAAGGTACAAACACCATCCCTAATGAACCAATTGTCATAGCTAATGATGAAATTGATAATTACAAATTTAATAATGATGAGGAATGTTTATCTAAAATTAAAAAATATGTTATAATTCCACATTAAATATATGAATCTATTTATTGTCTTGATGATGAATCTATGCATGATTATTTACCCATAAAAAATGAATAAAATTACAAGGAAACATGAAATGATGAAAGTAATAAATGAATAAAATCCCATGAAAACACTAAATAATGAATGTAACAATGACAAAACTAGTAGTGAACATAATGATATAGAAACATGATCTTAAAAAAATTTACCATTAATAACTCCTTAAAGAATTGTATGTTAAAAAGTATATTACTTAATGGAACTTGATGAAAACATTTTGAAACCAATGCATAAAATATTGTTTGATCACCATTCAAGAAGCCTAGATGAAATAAGTTAGGATTATTTCTTTAAAAAAATATAATTTTATAGTCAAAAATGTCAACTTTTTGTTTCATTTATGAAATTGGTTAAGATGAGACTTAAAATGCGCACCCTTGGACTAAGAACATCTAACATGTATGGTGAAGACAAGTAATTTTTAAAAAAATTACATTATGCATATCATATTGTAGGCATGAAAAAATCCAATAGATATTGTAATGATTCCTCATGTATAATTAAAAATTATGTAGTAAGTGGTCAAACATGGAGAAAAAAATTACAACACATTGAATTTTAAATGCAATATGATGTATTTCACCATCTACATGTTACTTTGTATACAAACAATAAATTGTATGAATGTGGCATGTAATTTCCACCAAAATCAAAAATATAATTTACTTGAACCATTTTTTTTAAAGACAAGATGGATATTTTTTTATCATAATGCATGTTTGGATGGAAATTTTAACATTTATGGTGGATTACCAAATTTATAAAACCATGATAACATGCATCCATATGAGTTTGGAGGTTATGGTCATGGTATAATGTGTCATTTTGCTATTCATATGTGTTTGAAGTGAATATAGAGGTCCCAAAGGTGGAAATGTTTGTTTGAGGATATGAACTTATCTCTTAACTACAAAAAATTACATTTAGGGACTATTTACTAAAACATGTGCCACGTATTCATATTGAAGGTTATATCGATGTGTTATAAGGTATAATTATAGGGATTCAACATGCACACGATGGTTTTTATTATACTAATAAATTCATTATCAAGTCTAGAATGGGTGTTTTTCCTCTCAACCAAGCATTATTAGAGGCCAAGAACTTGGTCCTAGACATTATTTGCTACCTCAGATGTGTTGGCAGTGCTAGTTTCCATCCACGAATCACCAAAAGAGGACATATTAAACTAACACATATTCAAAATCATATATCAACCTTCACTTATAAATGAATTATTTTAATTTTCGCACTTTTCATGTCATATGGAAGAGTTTGGGATTTCACAAGATTTTTCATCTTTGACAACATCATCATCCTAACATTTTACTAATAAAATAAATTTCTCTATTTCCATTTTATGGGGATGATTTTCCAAACAAATAAAATTGAAATTATTTGACAATTTGTGTGTGTGTGTGTGTGTGTGTGTGTGTGTGTGTGTGTGTGTGCGCGCGTGCGCGCACGCGCGTGCGTGCATGTGTGTGTGTGTGTGTGTGTGTGTGTGTGTGTGTGTGTGCGCGCGTGCGCGCACGCGCGTGCGTGCATGTGTGTGTGTGTGTGTGTGTGTGTGTGTGTGTGTGTGTGTGTGTGTGTGTGTGTGTGTGTGTGTGTGTGTGTGTGTGTGTGTGTGTGTGTGTGTGTGTGTGTGTGTGTGTGTGTGTGTGTGTGTGTGTGTGTGTGTTTTTAGTGGATACATCATGATAAGATACTAAATGACAAAGCTAAGTGTAATGGAGAGGGAGAGAACAAAGTGAAGGAATCAAAAATAAATAACTATAACCACAAAATTGTTGAAATGCATTAGGATACATGGTAATTACAATATTTCACTACTTAAAAAGGCCAAAAAAGATACTTTAAGAGAATGGAAATTAATCTATGAAGAAGGAGATAGCAAAACATCACTTTGTGATTACATGGGTGAATGAAATTGGACTCTAAGAAGATTACATCCTTTCCATAAAGGTATAAACATAAGAGAGGAATTAAAAAAAATCTCCAAGGATGTAAATTCCCAAAGGAGGAGGTAGAACATAACCACTTCATAAAACTTGCACACATAAAATGTATAACGACATCCCAAGATGGTATGCAAGAGATGATTATTCTATTGTTTGATTCAGTTGTCTAATTAAATTCCATATAACACAATAAATTTAGAATACCTATCCATGTTCATTTTGTTTAATTAGTAAGCATTATTTTTTGGTACATTAGAATAATAAATATATAACTAAAAATAAAAAGTATTTCACAAGGAAGAAAAATTGTGTACACCACTCTCCAAACCAAATAAGATATCAAGGTGTAAGAATAAAGAAATATTAAAATTGTAAATACCAATCTCTAAATCAGTATTAGACAAATGGAATCAAGAAGTAAATTTGTACAAGGATGGGGGAAGGATTTATCTCATTGATTGCAACATGTGTGGGTATTGGCACAAAAATTGTTGGATATTTAATACACAACTCCACCCCAAAAAAATATCAAGAGGAATTTAAATAAGGAAGAGGTGTCTCAAGTTAATAAAAAATAAGTTATTTCATCACCTACAAGTCAAGAGATATAAAATTAAGAATAAAAGCTACCAAGGAATAAGCCATCAAGGATAAACAAGACATAAAGGAGTCCCCATCACCATTACAATTGGGTAATGGTAAGAAGTCATTTTTGTTGTCATAGATAGAATACTTGAAAATATAAGATTGTTATTGGCATGTAAATTTAAGAATATATTCAAATTTATTTTTGTGTTCCATTTTTTGAAATAATAAATAATGAAATTGACCCCAATGGCATGAGAATATAAGCATTAATTTCATTCTTTGAGGGTGAATATGGAACAACTATCTAGTCTATTTTATAAGTATAAGTTAGAGAATTCCATTTCATCAAGGAGGTTTTATGATCTTTAACCTTATCATGTTGTTATATGGTGAGAAGAGAATAAATGGCCAAGCCAAGTGTAGTGGATAGGGAGAGAGAAAATTTGAGGAAGTGAAAAAATATATATATAACCACAAAAATATTCCAAGGCCTGAGGAGACATAAGAATTACAATATTTCACCCAAAGTAGATATAAATGAGGTTCTTCACACCCTTGTAGAAGAGGCTATCTATATTGTCATATAAGATGGCACTACATATCTAAAGGTGGTATTTCTATAAATTTAATGAACATAAAATCTGAATAATAAGTTCCAAATGATATTAAAGTAGTGTATCAAGGGTATCCACATTAGATTAATGAAAACATCATATCAAGCATTTGGACCATCTACAATGCAATCAAGTATGGTATCTATTTAATATCTCCACACATCAATCAAAGGATTATATCTCAAATATTTTATCCCATATATCATCAAATAATGTAAATATACATAGAAGTCTTGGCACGTCATATCAAATCATCATATCTATCCGTAAACCAACCAAAACATGAAATTTAATCAACAAATCTAATAAGGATGATAAGACTATCGATAAGTAGGAAAACATAGTACCCAATTCCAATTAAGGATCACAAATAAAATCATCAAATGGTGTATCTAAATATTGAGAGGGAGTTCACACTAATATATCACTCTATCTCAAACATTATATTATTTTATCCAATATATTTTTAATTGTAACATATATTGAAGGATTCTAATTTCATTTTACTAATTACATGAAGGAAATATTAAATATTATCATATTTAAATGTGGCCAACAAACCATAAAATATAGTTTTGAAATAATAATGTGAGCCAAATTATATGCAAAAAGGTGATCACCACAAAATGTGAACGTGTGTGTGTGTGTGTGTGTGTGTGTGTGTGTGTGTGTGTGTGTGTGTGTGTGTGTGTGTGTGTGTGTGTGTGTGTGTGTGTGTGTGTGTGTGTGTGTGTGTGTGTGTGTGTCTGTGTGTGTGTGTGTGTTCATAAAATCCATAAATACATATAAAATAAGAACATAATAGAATGTCAAGTGAATGCCATATAGGAATACAATGCCAAAAAAGCATACATTTCCATATAGGTATATTAAAAATTACAAAATATAAGAACACAATAGAATGTGAGGTGAATTAAATATATGCATACAGTGAAAAAAATGTCTACATTTCCATATAGGCATACAAAAATTACATCATCTAATACATCCTAATCATCAAAGAGCCTCCTTATATTTATCTTCCATGAAGAAAACTCTCCCTTTTATGACCTACTCATATATGGAGATCACTTAAATTCCTTATAGTCATCCAAGTTATGATTTTGGGTTCTTTTATGATCATATATTTCCTATATATAAAAGTATTCATATAAAAATATAAATAGAAACATTACATACTAGACATGTAACCAAGTTCAGAAATTAATTTTAAACTAATATAAAAATTATTTAAACCTACATTTATCATATTCTTGTTGTCAAGCTCAATTTTCCTCTGAAACTAAACATGATCAGTGAAAGGTTTAGGAACACACATAAGAGTTTTAAAAGGTTGAAAAGATGATAATTTTCCCTATTAATAATTTGAATGAGACTATTGAATGTTTTCAGACAACTATACATACACAATACATTCACATAAGTTATATTTTCCCAAGTATAGAGTAAAAATATTAAAACAAATTTATATTTATAATTCAAAATTATAATCTACAATACCTTAGTAAGTGGTTATGAAAATTAAATTGCAACAACAATACCTATGTCTTTTTTAAACCAATATGGAGGAGTATCCACTATGGTCATCAACTGAACAAACAATATATTATTTTTAGTTTAACATAAATCTATATAAATAAATATATGTACATAAAGTATAATATTAATGAACCTCTATATATATAAACATCAGTTTAGTAACATCAATAGATGTAGTATTAGATAACCCACAAATTGGCTAGAATATCTAAACATTAGTTGAGTAACATAAACAAAAATAGTAACAGACAATCGACAAAATGGATATGAATATGATGGTACCATATCCTCTTGGAACATAAAAAATTACATATATAATATTGAATTTCTATGTAAATTAATTCTTACCTTATCACTCAAATATATCCACAAAATATTCATGCATATCTGTAGTCAACATGTGCACACCAAATCTACATGAAAAAAACTTATCACTCAAAAATATAGTAACTAGACAGTTAAAACCACCACCATCATCATTAGAAGGTATATTGAATATAACACCACAACATAGACAAGGGTGAGTTTAGGCACACACACCAAGTGGAGTATCCCCATGTCCACCCTCTCTACCATAATTCTCATAAATTTTACTCATATGTTGAATGAATGTGTGAGTAAGCACATGAAGTGCATGTAAAACGTCAATCTTATAAACCTCCTTCACTATAGAGGGAATATAAGGATGAAGTGGATTTTGGGTAGGGTGTCTTGTAAGCCAATTAGGTGTATAATATGCAACTAGTCTATCCCACACAAATACTTTACTTTAACCTTGAAACTCTGAGTATCTAAAATAATTGGGAATCTCATTGATGATAAACTCGTATTAGAGTTTCCTCAAAAAATGATGTGGATCCTTGTGGTTTTCACAAGGTGGGTATTCAAATACCATCCACCAATAATTCCAAAAATTTCCTCTTATCAAATTATGTTGGAATCAATGGATTGGGAATAATTTTGCTGATAATAGAAAAGGTGCATTATTTTATGGATCAATGAATAAGGCATAAATTTATTTATTTATTTATTTTTGTCCTTCACCTCACATGTTGAAAATTTTCAATCATATTAAGCCCTACATGTATAAATATATGATTCACATCTATCAATTTGAATTGTTATTGAGTCAATTTGGCCTAGTACTGATTCTAGGGTATTAAAAAAATATGTATAATAGGTGTTGGCAAAATTGGAGTCCCATTGTTATCTTGATTATCTCTTTAATTTTTATTTTTTCCTTGACTATGTATGTATACAAATACTTATAACTACATATGGGGTCTTATTCAATTGCAAGAGGGTTAGGAGGTTTTTGTCTTGCACTTAAACAAGCTATTCAAATTGAAAAAATCATTTCAATAATAATATATTAAAAATAAAAAATAATTGATAGTATATGGTGTTAACAAGATTAAATTTTGCTTACTTGCCTTCTCTTTTTGGAGACATTTTTAATTCATTCAGGTAATGGGCAAAATCAATGTGGTTTCTCCTCTTAATATAAAACTGCTATCATGGTAAGGAAAAGTCAAGTTGCCAAGGAAAATAAATATGAATTTGGTTGGGGATTAAGTCATTGACTTTCATTTTATATCTAATAGATAGAAAACATATGTTATTTTAATAATAGAAAAAAAGGGTATGTTATTTTAACAGTATAAGAAACACATACATATGTTTAACATTATAAGAAACATGTACGTGTTTCTTATAGTTTATAATGTGTATGTTTAATGTATTGGTAATCAATAATCCTAAATATGAATAATACATATGCATTATTACCTTTATGGGTATGCATTATGAAATAATGTGTGTGTTACTCAAAATTGTTGACATAATTATCCCAAAACTATGTGCACTTAAACTTTCAAAGATCTCAATCATTGACTTGTATATATTCTTTCAGTTTATTTCATAACTTTATAATTATCACCTTTTCACTGCTTGCTATTGAGTCATATGTTTTATGAATTTTGTCTACATTTTCCATGCATCATCATCATATAAATAGATATATATATATATATATATATATATATATATATATATATATATATATATATATATATATATATATATATATATATATATATTGGCAATTCAAAGAGTTTGAATGTAAATCAGATTATCACGTGGTACAATTTCATATTCACATACTCTTTTAATTTCAAAGTAATTTCATGCAATGTCCATCTAACAATGAAGAGTTTTATAGGAAGTAAATACTAGACACATCACATTTTCACACCCCTACACCCTCATAAGTGAAAATTTAGTCTACATAACACCTGAGGATCACATTTTGTAATACCATCACTTCTAACCATCTATCTCTATTTCTTAGCTTTGTATATTTGTAGTTGCACAAAAATTTGAGGGGTCTGACCAAGTGAGGCCTTGAGGTAGTTACAACATGATGTGTGTCATTGATATATGGGCCCATAACCTACAAGTCTTAGGACCATAACTTTGTGGTTGATAAACCAAAGCTAATATGCTAGATCATTGATATTAAGACAAAATGATTAGTTATGATGGATGAATTTATATGGTTTGTTTTCATGAATATGTGTGAAATTTTGGTGAATGTTTTGTTAACAAATGGGTTTATTCACTTTGCACAATTAAGTTAATTACATGAATATTTTTTTAGATAGTACTTTATTAACTTGGGGAAGGCACTACACATGGGAAAAAATAACATTTTCATTAATATTAATTTTGTAAATGAATTTCAATGACATTGACTTTGATAAATCCATACCCAGAGCCTTTGGCATAATGATAAATATTTAAGGGGATAATATGTCTCAAAAATGGAGTCCTCTTAAGGAATTGAATAAATTAGTTTAGACACCATTACTATAATATAAAAATATGAATGGAGACTCAAACTTTTTCACTCACACCAATGATCAAGGAAGCCATATTTTTTAGCATTTTAAATAGAAAATTATTGCTAACCTTCTCACAAGCCTAAATTATATATAGTTTAATGATAGATAATTATTTATTCATTTTTTCTCTATTTATCAACTCATGAATAATCACAAATCCATTTAAGATTTATCTATTTAAAAAAAAGTTGATCTAAAATTATGATTGCAAGGAGGATTTGAAGATGGTTTTCCATACGTTTAGATAAAATTTTGTAAATGGAATTAAAAAAGGTTATTGGTTTAAATCTATCAATAAAATATGAATTTTCCTTATTATAGATCAAGACTAATATAGTTCATAAAAATATTTTATAGATTTCCTAGAGAATGTGGATTCATTGACAATCCTAAGAATGTGATTTTTTATGTTATCCCATAAATTATTAAAGACCTGAGAATGCAATAAATTTAGAACTAAATCTTTAGAATTATTCATCCTAAAAATGGATTATTCAAATTCATCATTTAAAAAAGACATCATTAACTTAACATTCAAAATTATATTCTATGATTATTGGAATAAGGTTGTCAAATTCCTACTCTTCATGAACAAACTTAAAGGGATTATCCATGATAAGGTTTTCAAATAAACTAAATGCCTTACTTATATTTTCTTCAATATATTCTATGATTAAATTCAATTATCAATAATAAAGTTTGATCTATGTTAATTTTAGGTTATTAGAGTAGATACGTGAAATATTACTATATTATGATATCCTTCATTTAGGCATTAGTTATCTATTTATTGTGTCTCTTTCAAGTTACTAAAAATTTTGTCAAGGGAGTATCCGTTTTCTTAGAGACTTTAATTCCTCCTTTGGGAATTTACATCCTTGGAGATTTTTTTAATTCCTCTTTTATGTTTATACCTTTATGGAAAGGATGTAATCTTCTTAGAGTCCAATTTCATTCACCCATGTAATCACAAAGTGGTGTTTTTCTATCTCCTTCATAGATTTATTTCAATCCTCTTAAAGTCTCTTTTTTTGCCTTTTTAAGTAGTGAAATATTGTAATTACCATGTATCCTAATGCATTTCAATACTTTTGTGGTTATAGTTATTTATTTTTGATTCCTTAACTTTGTTCTCTCCCTCTCCACTACACTTAGCTTTGTCATTTAGTATCTTATCATGATGTATCCACTCAAAACACACACACACACACACACACACACACACACACACACACACACACACACACACACACACACACACACACACACACACACACACACACACACACACACACACACACACACACACACACACACACACACACACACACACACACACACACACACACACACACACACACACACACACACACACACACACACGTGCATGCATGCATTTATGCATCACATATATTCTCAATAAACACATGCATGTATATACACACCCACACATACTTGCACTATCAATTAAATATCAATAGGAGTTTTTTGGAAAAACATTTCCATAACAAGGAAAAAAATCATTATTATTATAATATTACAATGATGATGTTGTCTAATAGGGAAACACTCCTATAAAATCCCAAACCCTTCTCTATGACATGAAAAATGAGTAAATAAAACATATTAACATACAACTACATGGTGTTAAATGATTTTATATCTAATGCCATTATATATATCCGTTTATATTTATTCATGACTAGAAAATGGTACCACCAACACATCCATGGTGGCAAATAACATCCAAGACCAAGTTTTTGGCCTTTGTCCACACTTGGTTAAGAGACAAAGTACCCATTTTAATCTCAAAATTGACCTTTACATTACTATAAGAACCCTCATATGTATATTGAATCCCTATAAGTACACCCTATAACACATCAATGGAACATTAGAGATAAATATGTGGCACACAATGCAATAATCAATCCTAAAACTTAACATTTTTTCTATGAAAAGACAAATTCTTGTCTTCTAGCTAAAATTTCATAATTTAGGCCCTATAGATGCAGATCCATAACTTCAAAAACATCTGGATAAGAAAATTAAATGTGATCCAATGACCATAACATTTTTACAACTATTCGAGAACTTTTAAACACCAAAAACAAATGTTTTCAATGTTGAAGTGGTGGTTGGAGATATCCACCTCTAGTATTTATTTGAAGGATAATGGAACTACAAAAACATTCAAGGTGTAAGATAACATCTAGGACTATGTTAATGGCCTTTGATCATGCCCAGTCAAGTGACCCACTATTTGTTCTAGCCTCAAAGACACCCTTCACAATATGAGACAATAGTATATTTTTACGCTAACTTCATATGCACATAGAATGTAAATTGTAATTCATTTACATGAACAAAAATAACCTCATGTGTATTTTTTATCCCTCTACTTTCCTCCAAAATATTTTTTATGAAACCTTGGCTATGAATCTGTGACACATGCTATAGTAATTAGTCTTAAAATGTAATGTTTTTGTAGTGAATAGATAAAATCTTATCTTCTAACTAACATTTCCACTTTTGGGATATAAATATGTAAATACATCACTTAAAACATGTCTATATAGGAAAATTAAATGTGATTCCATGACCATAACCTCCAAATCCATCCTAGTGCATGTTTTCACAACTATTCAAGGGCTTGGAAAATTAACAATAAATGTTGTCGATGTTGAAGAGGTAGTTGGATATATTCACCTCTGGTGCTTCATGAAAGGAAAATTATGACCCAAACATGTCTATGTTATAATATAACATCTAGATCTAAGTTATTTACATTTGATCATGCTCATTTGATTGAGCCACTACCCATTCTAACCTCAATAATGCCCTACCCAACATGGGAAAATTGTAATTTTAAAGTTTCTCTTTAGATAGACGTAAACCAAAAACCATAAGTCATTTTCACAATATAAAATAGAACATAGGTTAATTTTTAATCCATATAATTACATGTTGGATTATGTTTTTTAACCTTGGAGATGAATCTGTGTCACACACTATAGTAATCAATCTTAAAATGCAGCTTTTTTGTAGTGAAGAGCCAAGTTCTTGTCCTCGAACTGTTATTTCCACCTCCCACACCTCTAAATGAAAATACATCATCTTGATGTTATATGTATATTAAAACTACACTTACTCCCATGAACAAAAATTCTAAATCCATCCAGATCCATGTTTTCACAACTATTCAAAAACTTGAAAACACTAACAAAACATGTTGTCAGTGTTGAAATGGTGGTTAGATATCTCTACCTATTGTGATTTGCGGAATTTAACTCACATTCCAAAATTTTTTGAGATTTTATATAAAATCTTGGAGTAGGTTACTCACTTTCAATCACACCAAATCAAGTTACCCACTACTCACTCCAATCTCAAGAATGCCCTTAACAACAAGAGAAAATTATAATTATATAGGATAACTTCAAATCTGCATAAAATGGTAACCGTAAGTGGTATACATGAACCCAAGGAACCATCATGTGTGTGTAAAATCCTTATAATTAAACCTTATAAAAAATTTATGTAAACTTGGAGACAAATTTCAAGCACATGTTGAATTAATCAATCTTGAAATATAATTTTTTTGTAGTGAAGAGACAAGTTCTTACCCTGCAATTGACATTTCCACATCTAGATGAAAATCCATCACTTCAAACACATCAATATATTAAAATTAAATTTCATAAAATTAACATGACATCCAAATCCATCTAGACATCAGTTTTCAAATTTGTTCATGAGATTGGAAACACTGACAACAATTATTGTCAACATTGAAGTGGTGATTGGAGATATCCACATCTGGTGCTTTGTGGAAATAAAATGGTTATTCTAACACATAACAAGTAGAATATAAAATGAATGAAATTTTTATTATCCTCTTATAATTACTATTTTAGTGACACACTAACTATTTCATCCTCAATAATGCCCTTCCCAATATGAATAAATTGTAGTTTTTAAGAAAAACTTCATACACGTGAAAAATAAAAACCATAAATCATTTGAAAAAACCAAAAAAAACCCTAAAGTGTGTTTTTAATCCATATACATACAACTTATATCACATTTATAGAATATTTTATATAAATGTGTGGCACATACTACAATAATTAGTCTTGAAATATAACTTTTTACAGTGAAGAGACAAGTTCTTATCCTCTAACTGGCATTTCTTCCTCTAAAACCTCCATATGAAATTATATAACCTAAAACACATTTATAAAAGTTAAACCATGAATGATACCATGACCAAAACCTTAAAATATATTTGTATGCATATTTTCAAATTTTTTTAGGATGTTGGAAACACTTCAAAATAAATGTTGTCAACATTGAAGCGATTGTTAGAGATCTCCACCTCTGGTTATTTGTGGAAGGAAAATGGTGTTTCCAAAAAGTATGGGGCGGCAGATAACATCCATTTATATGTTATTATCTTCTGAAAATTCATGTTTTAGTGACCCATGACCCATTCCAACCTCATTTACACCCTTTCAAATATCAAAAAAATGTAAATTTTTAAGCTGACCTTAGACCTGTAAAGTAGAAACCTTAAATCATTTTCACAAACCAAAAGAACCATAAAGTGCACATAAAATACATATAATTTCCCCATGGATCATATCTATGTAATATTTGATACAAATACATGGAAAATTATAGTAATCAGATCTTAAATGCATCTTTTGGGTAGTGAAGATACATTATTTTATATTCCAACTAACATTTCCACCTATGGGACCTCTAGATGCAAATCTATCGATTTGAAAATGTTTGAATAGGAAAATGGCATATGATCCTAGGATCAAAATCTCCAATTACATACAAATTTTTTATTTCACAACTGTTTAGGAGCTTTGAAACACTAACAATAAATGTTGTCAATGTTGAAGTGGTAGTAGGAGATCTTTACCTCTAAAGCTTAGTATAAGGAAACAAGCATTATGAACACATCAAGGGTGGTGGATAATGTCTAATATCATGCTTGATATAGAGAAAAAGTACCCATTTGAGCCTAAATAATTCCCTTTCTATAATAACATATTCCTTGTATTAATATTTTGTTAGCTTAAAGAATATGAAATTCTTTACTAACTGTGTCAACCATATGAAGGTGGGAGCATTTTTGGCATCACCAACCTATAAAATAATTATCATTAAGTATTTAAAAATAAAATTTATATGTATATATAAATAAATACCTTTGATAACTTAATATACCTTGGAATTTCAATCCAAAAAACCACTAAGATCTATCTAATCTTGATACTAACAAGAATAACTTCATGGTATAACTTATTAACTTTCCATAAATTATTTTTTAATGTCCTTCCAATATATTTGAGTAATTGAATATTTATTCCAAGAATAAAATTTTAATAGTGCAATATATTCCTATGTTTTAAAGTCTTCAAACAACCATACATTTGATTTTTTGATAAGATATCATCGAAGCTAAGTTCTATTGCCTACCACAAACATAGTGAGATAGTCAATGTTTCCAATATAAGACTGGGGAAAACACATTTTTTACACTACACACTAAAATAAGTAATAATTGGTTACCTCTTCATTTTCATTATCAACAATAATTGTAAAAATATTATGTGTATCAAAAAATACAAATTTTTATGGTGTTTTCAAGATAAATAATGAGAATAAATACTACATATTTATTAATATTATACCTAGTTACACTATATCAAATACATTTTCAAATTCACATGATGATCTCATATCTTTAGTTTTTAATGCTATTCGATCCTGATATGTGTCGATTAGAATTAAAGGTCTACATCTCTATTCATCCACCCACTCTTTTGACTCATACTCATTCCTCCTTTGGTATTTTCTCTCTTTGGAGATTCTTTGCATTCTTTTTTGATAATTATATATTTTTTGAGAGGTTTTCCTCTTCTTCAATTTGACTTGAATTCATTGATATGATCATGAAGTGATGTTGTGTTATCTCCTTCTTCATAGATTTAATTACTTTCTTTTAGAGACTATTATTAGTCTATTTGAAGTAGTGTATGATTATATTTCACATGTATATTTATTCCTTGGAATATTTTGGTGATTATAACTCTTTTTTTTAACATTCTTAACTTTATTTTCACCCTCTCCACTACACTCCACTTTGCAATTTATTATCTTTTCATAATATATCCACTCAAGATACACACACACACACACACACACACACACACACTTTCACTATTAGATAATTATAATAGGATTTTTTTGTAAAATCATCTCCATAATAAGGAAATAACACAAAAAAATCATTATTATTATAATGTTAGGATGAGGATGTTGTCAAAGAAGGTATATATCCTATAAAATCCCAAACCCTTCCATATGACATGAAAATTTAACAAAGAAAACATATTAATATACAACTATGGGGTAATATATTATTTAAAAACTGAGGTAGTTTGTCCTCCACCTCTAGTGATTCATGGATATAAACCAACACTACCAACACATGCAGGGTGGAAGATAATATTCAGGACCATTTTATTGGCCTCTAATCATGCCTAATCAAGAGATGGAGTACCCATTTTGACCTCAAATATTCCATTTAAAATACTATAAGAACCATTACATGCATGTTTAATCCCTATAATTACACCCTAGATCATGTTTATGTAACCTTGGAGAATAATATGTGGCACATGTTGCATTAATCACTCTTGAAATTTAATGTTCTTACAATAAAGAAACATATTCTAATCCACCAACTAAAATTTCCAACATTGGGACTTCAAGATGAAAATCCATCAGGTCAAACATGTATATATAGTTAAATGACATGTGATCCAATAAAAAAAACTACCAAATCCATACGAATCCATGTTTCCACAATGGTTCAAGAGCTTGAAAACATTGACAAAAAATGTTTTAAATGATGAAGTGCTATTTGGAGATTTCCACCTCATATGCTTATTATAAGTACATTATAACTGATAACACATATAACATGGTGTATACCATCTAAGATAATTCTCTTGGCTCCTGAACATACTTGGTTGATTGACCCACTACCCATTCTAGCCTTAAGGATGCCTTTCCAAATATGAGACAATTACAATTTTTTAATGTAACTTCAGATGCACATAGAAAAAAAATAAAAATTAATTTTCATGAACTAAAATAACTCTCACATGTGCATCTATTCCCTCTAATTTATCCCTATTTAATGTTTGTTTAACCTTGGAGATGAATGCATGGCAAAGGTTAAAGTAATTAGTCCTAAAATTAATATTTGTTACAGTGAAGAGATAACACCTTGTTGTCCAACTGATATTCCACCTATGGGACCTATAGATTAAAATACATCATTAAAAAAATCTCTAGTTATTCAAATGAATTTTGATCCCATAACCATGATGTCCAAATCCATCTAGGTGCACATTTTCACAAATCTTCAAGAGCTTGGAATTACTGATAAAAAATGTTTCCAAATGTGAAGTTATGGTTGGAGATATCCACCAACAGTGCTTCATGGAAGAAAAAAAGTGCTTAAAACATGTTTTAGGTGATGCATAACAAATAGTACCTATTTATTAGAATTATATCATGCCCAGTCAAGTGACCCACTACCTTTTCTAGCCTCAAGAATACCTACCTGATATGAGAAAATGTTGATTTTTTAGGCTAAATTGAAATACATATAAAATGAAAACCATAAGTTTTTTTTTTTTTTTTAAAACCTCACATGTATGTTCAATTCATGTAACTAATACTATATCATATTTTTATAACTTTGGAGATGAATCTGTGGCACACAATGTAGTAATTAGTGCTAAAATGTAACTTTTTGGCAGTGAAGAGATAAGTTCTTGTTCTCCAATTGACATTTCTACCTCTTAGATATAAAAATCCAAATACATCACTTTTAAAATTCATGTATTGGAAAAAATATAAATTATCCCATGACATTAAACTCCAAATCTATCTGGGTGCATTTTTTCATAGCTATTGAGGAGCTTGGAAACCCTGATAAAAGTGTTATCCATGTTGAAGTGGTGGTTGGAGATCTCTGATTTTGGTTCATATTGGAATAAAAATAACAATAAAAACATTTATTCTATTTTATATAATGTCCAATACCAGTTTAATTTCCTATGATCATGCCCAATCGAGTGACCCACTATCCATTCTAGTCGTAAGAATGCCCTTCCCAAGAAGAGAAAATTATAATTTTTGTAGGCTAACTTAAAAAACATGTAAATTAAAAAAATAAGTGATTTATATCAACCTAAATAAACATAAAGTACATGCCAAATCCATCTATTTAAACCCAATATATTATTTATAGAACCTTGGAGAAAAATCCATGGCACACGGTGTAGTAATCAGTTCTGAAATGTAACATTTTGTAGTGAAGAGATAATTTCTTATCCTCCAAGTGATATTTACACCTCCATATCAAAATGGGTTAATAAAAACATGTGTGTGTGTGTGTGTGTGTGTGTGTGTGTGTGTGTGTGTGTGTGTGTGTGTGTGTGTGTGTGTGTGTGTGTGTGTGTGTGTGTGTGTGTGTGTGTGTGTGTACACACACACACACACACACACACACACACACATATATATATACATATATATATATACACATATATATATATATATACATATATATATATATATACACATATATATATAGATACACACATATATATATATATATACATATATATATATATATATATATACATATATATATATATATATATACATATATATATATACATATATATATACATATATATATATATATATATATACATATATATATACATATATATATATATATATATGTATGTATGTATGTATGTATGTATGTATGTATGTATGTATATAGTAAAATTACATTTTACCACACTACATTGGCCTCAAAATTCATATAGACACATGTTTTCACAATTGTTCAACAGCTTGCAAACACTAATATCAAATGTTCTCAATGTTGAAATGGTGGTTATATATCATCAAATTCAATGTTATGTGGAAGTAAAATGATTATTACAACATGTATTAGGTAGTTTATAACATTAAATACTATAATATTAGCCTCTGATCATGCCTGATCAATTGATAATTACCCATTCTGACCTCAAGAACACCCTTCTAAATATGATAAAATTAAAGATTTTTAGTCTAACTTCATACACGTGTGAACCATAAATCATAAGTAATTTTAATGTACTTATATAACCCTAACATATATGTCTAATATCTATAATTCCACCCTATATATTTTTTATGGAATCATAAATACGAATTTGTGGCATGTGTTACATTAATCAATCTTGAAATGTAACTTTTTATAGTTAAGAGACAAGTTCTTATCCTCTTACTAAAATCTATATCTCAAGGACCTCCATATGTAAATACATCAATTCAAACACATAAATATATGAAAATTATAATTTCACCTATGACCAAAACCTCCAAATGGATTTGGATGCATTTTTTCAATATTGTTTAGGAGGTTGGAAACACTAACAACAAATGTTGTCAATATTGAAGTGGTGGTTGGAGATCTATGCCTCAAATGATTTATTGAAGTGAAATGGTTTTTATAACACCTCTGGGGTGATGTATAAAATCTATGACTAGATTATTTCCCTTCGATCACACCCTATCGAGTGACCCACTACCCATTTTAGCATCAAGATCACCCTTCCAAAAATAAGAAAACTAAAATATTTTAAGTTAACTTAAGACACATGTAAAATGGAAATTATAAATCATTTTAACAAACAAAAATAAGCCTCAAGGGCATGTTTAATCCATTTAATTTCACCATGGAGTATATTTATGTAACCTTGGATACAAATCTATGTCACACATTGTAGTAATCTATCCTGAAAAGTATCTTGTGTAATGAAAAGATAATTTACTATCCTCCAACTAAAATTTATGCATATGGGACCTCCATATGAAAATACATCACTTTAAACACATATGGATAGGTAGATGACATATTATCCTATGACCACAACCTCTAAATACATCTAGATGTGTGTTTTCATTATTTTTCAAGATCTTGAAAATGCTAACAAAAAATGTTATCAACGTTGAAGTGATAGTTGGAGATCTTTGCCTCGGGTGCTTAATATAAGGAAACAGACATTGTGAACATGTTTGGGGTGGAAGGTAACATCATGTACCAAGTTCATGGCCTTTGATCACACCCAATATAGAGATGGTGTATCCATTCTAGCCTCAAGAATTCCTTTTACGTATTAAAAGATTACTTTTATTATGCTTCTCTTAGCTAGACTATAATTATATCTTTTGTTGTATAAATACCACTTTCATTTGTAAATTTAAAACTACTTAATAATCAATTCATCAAGTTAGTTTATTTTTAATACCTTTTTTTATTATTTCTTTTATTAACTTCTATCATTTATTAAATGGGTCATATCTATAGAGATTTGATCCTAATCATCTATCTTATCTTTCAAAAAATAGAGATGAAGCTTATAATAATGCTCATAGGGTAGAGTGTTGACTTAGTATTTTATGTTATTTAATCTTGTAAGGTTAAAAATTTAGTATTTTATTACCTTTATGACAAAATTAAACCTATAAATTTAAGATATGAAGTGGGGGTTACGATATAAAATGCCTATAAATTCATAGAATAGTGTTTTTCATAATTAATTTGTGGGTACTAAATACATCTAGAAGCTAAACTAGGTCCCCCAAAAGATCTAAAAGTCTATCTTTATATATTTCATAATTTTGATCAAATAGATCATAGCCTCTAAATTCAAGATAAAATGCATGAAATCCTACAATGTAACTTCAAGGATGAACCTATTAGAGCTCATGGATAAGGGATCAACATATAAAAAATAAGTTAGTTTAAATATTTATACAAATTAAGATCATTTTTTGTGTATGTATTAAAGATTTTTTTTTATAAAAGAGTTAATGCTTTCTATATTACATTAGTTCATTGAAACATTAAATCAAAGCTCAATATTACTTTTGTCTTGATAAATCCAAGAGCAAACTCAATGATCCTTATGTCTCATACATCATTACCATTCATTTTAGATTATATTTATATGAATTTAATTTGATCACAACTTACACCAATATCTCAATTTTTTTAATAAAAAAAATTCTCCATGCATAATAGAAGATCAGAGACTTACACTATGAAGATTGCAAAAGAACGTAAAGAAATAGTAACATGGCTATCACATTTTCCAAAACTTCAAAATTTAATTGCATTAACATGAGATGGTGTTGTCTGCTACAAATAAAATATAATTATTATAACCCCAATACTAATGTGATTAAATATAATGCATGCATACAAGTTACTTTGCTCTCATATGTTAATAGGGGGGAAACATTAGGCATGGTGTGTGTGTGTGTGTGCGGGTGGGTGGGTGGGGGTAAAGAACTTGTTAACAATATTTTACACCTAACTTTAGGGTTTCATCTTCTAATATTTATTATAAAGGTATTTTTTTTTAGAATAGTTATATTTGTAGACACTTAATTTGGTTAATGGCTACATATTTATTATATTATTAATGTATTTTTTGTGCATATAGATAATTGGTTTTTATTAGATTTTTATTAAAATGATTTCCTTTGTGTTGAGTCCCATGTTACCTTTTCTTTGCTTTTGGTGTCCTTGAAATTTTATTTTATAATCACTTTTGGTTAATTCTAATGCATACATTCAATCTGAAATGCTTGAGAACTTATAGAATGCCTATTTATTTTGCACATTACAACCTCAAATGGTGCTAGAATATCCAAACTATTGTTTTAGGTTTTTTTTATCTCCTCTATATTAAGATGGGATAGATGGAATCATTTTTATCATTGACATATATTGTGTGGATATCTTGACCTATATACCTAGTTTGTTTTATTCCTTGTGCCTTATTTATTGGCTTTCTCTCTATTTGATCGTCAACAAGAGCACTATTGAGGTCTTAATTTACATTCAAGAAGACTATAAGTATATAATCATATTAATTTGAATTGAGAAGACACCTATTAATTTATAAGGTCATAATTATATTATTAGACAATCACCCTTGTACCAAAATTTTAAGGATTAATGAAAGAGAAAATATAATACACTATGTTATTGCATCTCATTGATAGAGATAAGGCTTCAAATATTCATATTACTTTGGAATGTTTTTTAGAGTTTATGAGTACTAATTTATAATTTTTTAAAGAAGAGGGGTTTGATTAAAGTAGACCCCTAAAAACTTTCACTCAATATTATGGTTTTACAATGTGTTTTTGAGATGATCAGTTTCAAGAGGAAGGAGATATAGTTTACAAAGATCCATGACTAATTATAGCAATCTAAGAGACATTTTAGATAAGTTAGAACATAAACACATTATTTTAGAATAGAATGAAAGCATTTGAGTGGATTAGATAAAATGAAGATAATCAAATCTAATATTATTAATATCAACCCAATGATCATGTTCATGACTAGCATTGTCTCAATGATTTTGGTTATTTTTCTAAAACTTCTCATATCAACATCAATTTCTAGTGTTTTTTCATGGAGTAGTTTTATACTTATTTAACTTATTTTCATATCGTGATAATGTATAAATAAATTAAAATTTAAGTATTTCTCTGATAATTCAAGCCTTATGCCACAGTTATTAGTTATCCATGCCATGTAAGTTAATCATCCACTCTTTGTTTCATTATTGAAGAATGGAGAGGAGGAGTTTAGTTGTGTATTAATAAATTGACCCATCCTCATTCTCTAAAATCCTCTCATATTTGGAAATTGTATTCTAACTCTCCCTATAAAAAATTTTCATATTATAACAAATGAGATTTAAAAAATGCTCAGCTAAAGTTTTTCATCATTTTCTTATCTATTTTTAGTTTCCAGTAAATATTTTTAAAAATGTCCTATTCTTGTTGTCACCACTTTGACACCAATCATGCAACTACATTATCACTTATTGATATCAAATTAAAATAAAGATAGATCAGGTTAATATTGAAACTTTATTAAATAACTAGAACGTGTACATATTCATATCTTATCAAAATAGCATATTTTTATGATTTAATTTCACATTATTCTTCTCATTTTTTATTCTTATTACATTTAGTGATTTCAAATGTTTTCTCTTCAAGCCACTTAAACAAAAAATACTATACATGAAACATATGAATTAAATACAAATTTTGAATAGTTTCAATCACCTTAAACTAATTTAATCTGTAAACATATATATATTTAAAATTGTTTACATTTGAAATATTTAACTTATACATTTAACTATAATATTTGGTAGTTAGCATGCCTCTTTAACTAATCCATTTAATAGCTAACTTGTCTCTTTTGAACATTACATCATGAAAACTAAAAGTCCAGAAATTTATTTATATTAATTTAAATAATAGGTGTAATATTATTATTCTATCATACTTTGATTTGATAAAAAAAAATAATCACATTTTTATTGTTAGAAATTATATTTCCATTTTTTCATTTTTTTTATTATTGAGTAATAAGGGAATAGGGGACTTTAGCCTAGTATTACAATAAAATATGGAAAGATATTAGTCCTATAAAAATACCATACAATATCTAAAAATAGAAATCAAATGAACAAAAAAATCCCAAATCCTAAAAAAGATAAGAAATAAGAAGCCAATATGCTAACAAAAAACAATAAAAATTGAAGCCAAATCTGATCAAAGAAGAAGATAAGATGATTGTTAAAAAAAACTTTAAGCAAATGTGCATTCCAAAATTGAATGATAGAAGAAATTTTTTGAAGGAATTCTTATGTAAATCACATGGTATATCAAATTCTCATTATATTTTTACTATTTATAAAAATACATAGATCAATAAGGGTCATACTCAATAAAATATATGCATGGTGAAGACACAACCATTCCACAAAACATTTATTCAAAATGGTGCATTGTCACTTCCAATATTGAATTGTGATGAAATATTTTCATCTACTTCTAATATGGATTCAATAATATGGGTAACACATTTATCTTTTTCAAACATCAAATTTAGAGAACCATTAGCCAAGCTTAAGGTTTTGTGACATTTCTCAAGTGTTGAATGATCTTCCACAAATACCAATACCTATTAAGATTATCAAATGTCAGAAGTCTATGATCTACTTAAAATTTATGTCTAAGTGGTGGAATATCATGTAAATAATGAATCAAACTCATAGTCAAAAGTATGAAATAAGCATAAAACTTATCCATAAGAAGATGAGATTTAGGATTTAGTGATTTATTTTTCCCTATTCTAGAATCAATACCAAATAAATTTTTGGCATGATCAAGATCTAAATTATCTAAAGTCCCTCTGATAATAAACATAAATAAGTCTAAATTCCACTTTCTCCCTTTCTCACCTGGCTAGATTTCCCTAATGAAACATTTGCTATATTTTAAAACATACAATGAGGAGGGATTTGAAACATTCTGAATCAATTTATTTCATAAAAGGTTAAGGCATGATAATGAGGATTTATCCTATCTTCTATGAAGTCCCACTTATTCACTATGTGAATATTCACATCTACCATCTAAAAATGGCATAGCTCTCTCTACATTGCCTCCACATGACTGTCTAAAAATGAAAGTAACCCATAGAAAAAAGCATAATATAGTAAGTATAGGATAAGACAAATGTGAATTATAAAATTAGAGATAAAAAAATAAAATTCCATGGGGATTCATGAAGATAAAATCCATTCCATCATGCTGATTCATAATATGGACATAATGAAATGGAGTGTGAGTAAGGCATATGAAATCCACCCAAAAATTTAAATGGAGATCATAAATGTTACTTGCACATGATTTTAGTTGAAACGTTTTTTAATATGAGCCAAAAAGTATCAAACAAGTGATTTCTTTCAAAAAAGCAATCCTCATGGGGACTAAGGTAAAATTTGTATATATATCCATGAAATCTTTAGGGGCATTGATTTCCTGATAGCCATGGAAGAAATAAATAGAATTGAAGAAAGGGATATATTGATATATATATTGAATAAAAAAATTAACTTCTCATTGTTATGGCCCACCCAATTTTACAATGTTCATGGCTACCACAAGGTCACCTTTAACTATCAAAATTTAGAATTTACCTTTTATAGCTAGTCTCAAACCTCTAAGAAGATATTGATCTTTCCTAATGTTTTTTTTTATTCCATTGGATATTAAAAGCATAGAACTAAAGAAATTGGTAAATATTATATTTTAAAAGGACACCTACTCTAATCATACATGGTTTCTTTTCAAAGCCCCATGAAAATTTACCTTTAAAATTTTACATTTGGTGGTTTCCAAGAAACTGACATTTTTTGATAACCAGGGGGATGAATAATGAAGTTATTTTTTAATAAATTCCATTTAATAATAATTAGTGTATCTTCAACCAATTTTTTTTTTAAGAGTGGATCCTTTGTCTTGAACACTTTTTCAATCAAGGATTGAATTTTAAGGTTCAAAAGTTTTTCTAAAAGAGACAAATTGATAAATATTATTTTGGTTCTTTCTCTCCAAATGGTACAAATGTATAAATAGAGGACCATACCCCATAAATTATTGACACCTAACTTGGACACCTAATATATCTAATTTATCATTGCCTCTTGAATGGAGCCCACTACCACCTAAAACCTTTTCATCTTATGAAGTAACCAAGATTATATTATTGGTGTGAAATTACAATGAATAAGGACATCTTGTGGGGTTTTAGAGTTATCTTTGAAATTGGGAAAAACATAAGGAACTTGAAATTCAATCCTCCATAATTTGTCACAAAAATTTATGTTATCTTTTAGGTAAACAAAAATTTGAATTTGTCTTTGGAAGACCTTGTTGGAACAATGATTTAACCACTAGCAAAGTTTGGTAAATCCCTAAATCACTGTGTAATTAAATGAATGATAACCACCCAAATTTATGATATAAATCTCCATAAAACTACCAATGTGAAAATAATCTATAAAATAAAGTATAATTTTAAAAGAAAAGGAAATAACCAAAATAAGTGTATTTTTCCAATTCCTTTGAGAGCCTCAAACCTGCCATATTTCATTCTAATAGGAATTGACGTAGAAAACCAAAAGGTTATATAATTATTCTTAAATAATTCTAAAATAAGGGTGATTTCTATGAGGACCAATTATATACTAGGAATCTTTCCAAAAGTTGACTAAGCCCCCATATCTAATTTTCTAGAAAAGATATTTTGTGATTAATGTGTTGCACTTGACCAAGAAAATTTAAACATGAGACACGTACAATTAGTATCCATTTATGAAGGTAAGTTATTGTTATTAAAAATTATCAAGATACTTTCTTTAAAAAATAATAATCCAAATTTTATCCTTATTGGAATATATTATTGAAATAAATATGGCCTCCAAAGCTTTGTTATTCAAAATAAGTATTCTTATCACAACATCCCATTTGGGTTTGGGAAAACACACATCAACCCATTCATTAATGTTATTTTAATTTCCTCATTAGGGACATTCCATATAAAAAATTTCATAATATTCATTAGTCTGGTCTTCACACTTATTGGAGCTTTTGAGATAGACATCAAATAATCTAGTATAGCTTAAAGAATAAGTTGAATTATTTGGTTTTTTCATACCAAAGATATCCAATCAATTTTGAATGAGGAAAATATATTTTAAAATTTAGTGACCATTTTCTCAATTAATTCCTTTTTGTAATAACCATCAAATAAAATAACTCAAAATTACTTACTATGGAGAGAACTGGTGCAAAACCTTAAGATTTATTTAATCTTATTTTTTCTAGGAATAGATGTGTAAAGGAAAAAAATAGTATATTCAAAAATGTTTAACACGTTACTTCAAGAATGATAGTAAAATACTAGGATCTTATTCAACACTCTTTCTTTTGTGACACAAGTTTCATTTCCATGAATATTATCATCCACAAACTATGTTTGTGTAACACCCTTCCTAGCTTCACCTTGGATTGGAAACATGGTTGAATATTAATTACTGTTAGAGACATTGATATGATACATATTTATATTTATTATATTATATTAAACCACAAAACAATAAATATTTATTATTTTTATAATTAATAAGAATTTGATTAATGTGATTTTATTTCTATCTCATCCAACCATAGACAAACTGTGATGAGTTTGGTGAATGTCTAGGAAATAGGTGATTCATAAGGAATTGATGTATTATTCATACACTAATTATGAGATGAGTAGGTGAGGGTTTTCATTTAATCCATCTAATTTTAATCTAAGTTAACATGTTATAATTTTGGAACTTTAGCAAAGGAAATTGGTAGTAACCATAGATCACAAAACCATATGGGTAGTGAATCTCACCTTTAGGTGCAATAAAATGTATGACATGTTGGATACATTTATCCTTATCAATGTATGCTAATGTGTCATAAACATAAAATTATATTTGGGTTTATTAAAACCATTACCATGTGTCCATGGAAAGGAAATAAAATTTAAAAAAATAAGGTAAAAGGCTTTGTGCTCATCAAGTGAAATGCATATATACAGTGTAAAATAATTTATATGTGAAATATAAATAGCCTAGTGTTTTATAAAATTAAGAAAAGTAATAAATATTTAAATTAATGACAAAATGGACTTAAATCATGCATAAAATAAATTTTAAATTAACCACCATGATCAATATGTAAAGATTACACAACAATTAGGTGGACTGTGACAAGAATCATAACTTCTCAACAATAAAAGTAAATGAATACAAAATGGAAAGCAAACAAAAGAAGGTCAAAGTGCACAAAAATTGAAAAAAATAATGGAGGATATAAAAATAATTTAAGATGGACCTTACATCTTATATAAATGGAAAGTGAACAAAGTAAAATGCATCTCTAACATGTTATAAATTCAAGTACATTACATGGCACTGTTTTAGAATTTAATATGATTAGCTCAAATTAGTTCCAAAATTAACTGATCATGGGGGCTCTCTGATAGAGGTAAAATAAAATGATATATAAGGAAACACATCAAAACAAGTTGAAAATTTTTATGAGAGGCAAAGATAAGGGGCATAGAGTTGATGAAGAGGTAGAGAAACATATGATTTAGGAGATAATGTTTTGGATCAATTTGGTAAATTGATGGAAAATTCTCCATACTAAAATATTGAGGTTAAATTATGGTATCATAATGTATAGATTTTAAGCCAGATAGATCCACTTTAGTATTATCCAGACATAGTTCTATTTAAAAATGAAATCTTGACTAGAATTATTTAGTTTAAGGAAAGCTTTGGCAACATTATCAAATTCATTTTTAATAACTGAACTACATTGCTTTAGTGGAAAACATTATAGTTATATATAACATTAAATAAAAATGGATTCCTCAATTTCATCTTACGTAAAATATACAAACACCATGTGGGTGATTGGGAGGATCATGGCATAAAATCATATCATTATTGGTGTCATTTTTTGAATGTGTTGAAGTGCACAAATAAAATAAACAAACTCTAAGATATAGTTGAGTGCATTTTAACTCTACTCTTTGTTTTACATGTTCAAATTTATGCTCAATGGAAAATTTTATTTATTAATGGTTAAACAATCATTAGATAATACTATGTGGTGGTAGTGATATTGTTGATATGTTTAAAGGGAAGAGGTGTATTATTTTTGTTGATATGTTTAATTTGTATCATGTGGATCACATGAGAGATCTCAAAGCTATGAAATTGATTAATTTTTATTTCAATGATCATATTGAATTTTCAATGAATATTTCTAATCTTTGTTTCTAAATTATGTTAAAATTATCTTGGCATAAAATAGGTTCAACTATTATAAATAATTTAAAAGAATACATTATTTCCTTGTGAAACAAATGTTTCTAAATTGATCTAACTATAAATTAAAAAAAGACCTTCTTTACTGATTTTATTGCTAATACTATGCCAATGTGTTATTTGGTGTGCCCTATGAAACTTGATACTACTCCATGGATGTGCATTTAAAATAGGCCTCTTATGGTTAGTATTCAATTTGTGATAACTTTTATGGATTTGTTAAATTTTATAACTATGTGAAAATTATGAACAATATGAAAGTTATATATTACTTTTATTTTTATTATCAACACACAAATAAGTTTCTATGTTGACATTATCATATTTGTTTATCACTAATTTTGGATGCATGTAGCTATGATAATAATTATTCTAATAAAAAAACTTCAACAACAAAGTTTCTTGAAGGGGAAAAGTATGTAGTTCCCTACTTAACCTCACCTCGGATTAAAAACATGATTAAGTGTTTATAGGGAATGTACACATTTACATGATATCTATTTACGATGATTTTATTACATTGAATAACTAAATAAAATATATTTATTATTTTTATAATGAATAAGTATTTGATTTATTTATTTTTTATTTCTATATTTTCCGACCATAGATGTACTATGATGGCTTTGGTGAATATGAAGGAAACACATGTTTCCAAATGAGTTGGTATTTTTCTCATATGCCAATGATGAGATGATTATTTTATTGTTTGAATTTATTCAATCATATTTTTATCTGAGTTAATACAAAACAATCTAGAACTTCAAAAAATGAAATATGTAATAAGCATTGACCACAAAAACATATTGAGTAAGGTTCACATTAGGTGCTACCAAATACATGGTACATTAGATGCATGGATCCATATCAATTTATTACTATGTGGCATAAACATATGATTATGTTGAGGTTTATGAGGACCATTACCATATGTATATGGATATGAATTAAAATAATAAGAGAAACCAAAAGTCCTTGTGATCATCAAGTGAAATGTAATTATAAGTGTAAAATAATCTCTATGTGAACCATAAATAGCTTGGTAGAATCTAAAACAAATAAGAGAAGCTATTAAATAAATAAATTAAGGCCATAATGAACCTTCATCCTAAAAATAAAAGATAGAAAAGTTACCATCATGTGAATTATGGAAACAGACTATAACAATTAAGTGGTAATTGATAAGAAGCATAAATTCTCAAAACCAAAGGTAAATTAAGACAACATGGAAAGTGGGAATAAGAAGGTGAAATTGAAGACAACTTAAAAAATAAGAATGGATAATAAAACAAGAAATGATATCTAGCCTTATAGCCTTAAAATAAATTAATGTGAAGAGAGAAAACTCTAGCTACAATCAATCTTGAATTCAAGTGTAGTATGGGATATCATTTGAGAATTTAATATAATTGGCTCAACATAGTTAAATTAATAAGTGATCACAATGACTCGATAAAGGGAAAATAAAAATATATATAATGTAACCAATTAAATGAAATGGATTGGGTTTTTAGGATGAAGAGAGAATGGAGATAGAATGAAGGAAGAGGTTCAGTGACATGTGATTAAGGAGAGAGATTTTTTAATAAAATTAGTCAATGGACAACAAAGTATACATTTTCAAAGCTTCACATAGACTTATGATATCATAGCATATAGATAATTATCCATATTCAACCAATTTAATGTCATACACACATAATTATGTGGAAATCAAAAATCTCAAACATATATATTTAGATGAAGTAAAGCTTTGGAATCATTTTTAATACATTGTTTCTTAACCTAACTAATTTACTTTGGTGGAAAAATTAGAGTTATAGAGGATAAATAAAAAATATGGATTCCTTAGTTTCATCCTATGGACTCCATGTAAGAACTTTGTGGGTGGTCAGGTAGACCATGAAACTAAATCATCTCAAAGCTAGTGTAATTTTCTAAACATGATGAACCTTCCTAGTCAAACAAACAAACTCTGAGAGATAGGTTAATGCATTCTATTTTATTTGTTCAAGTCAGTGCTCAAGGGAAAACATATAAAAGTAGTGGTTAAATAATCATTAGATAAGCTTATGTGGTGGTTGTCATATTATTAAAAGTTAAATTTGTAGTATTACTCTTGATAAGATAAATTTGTGTCATGAGGATCATAAGAGAGATTCGAATTCTATTAAATAAATTAATTTGGACTGAAATGATTTTGTTGATTTTTCAATAAATATTAATTATCCATGTTGTTAGAGTATATGAAAAATAGCTTGGTGGAAAATAAAACTATCTAATTTAAATAATTGTAAATAAGACCTTATTTCATTATAAAACAAATGATTTTAAAATGATCTAACTATATATTATGGAGTTAATTTGCATGCCCTACATAATCGGTCGTAATCCATAATTCATTTAATTAAAAATATAAAATATTCATAGTAAATCTAAGTATCAATTCTGAGTACTATTATAACTTGTGAAGGCTTGTTATTCCTGATAACTTGTGAGATTTGAATTAGTTTTAAAATAATTAATTATATTTATCTCATTATCTTACTAAAGGCATAAATGATTAATTTTAATTCTTATAAATAAAATAATGACCAGGTTTAAATATATGTCATTTATTTCCTTACAAATGGATTTATGCATTGCATTTCCTTATATTGAATGTTTAAAGATATTTGTGAATTATAAATCATTTGATTAAATAGATTTCATTAATAAATTAGATTTATAATGATTCCTATTTATTCTTATCTTCATTTATAATGAAATATGCATTTGTTAGTAAGAGTATAATAGTTCATCTTATAATTGTTGTTCTGTTTAATTTATCTTGAGTGTCTATGATCTATGGCATAAACTATATCAAAAAATGATCAAATCATTATTAGTGTTTTTAGGATTTATCTTAAATTGATGGAATGAAATTAAGATGAAAATACATTGGTATCTATATTTCATAATGCCACATTTTTTTATATAAATAATGGAGGATGAAACCAAATACATATTAATTCCCTTTTTTAATTTATTAGTATTCTCATAAAGATTAGATTAATAAATAAAGTTTAGAATGTTGTTAATGTTTTTAATTTCTCTCATGCACTAGATAATTCAACATAATTTTTATTTCTACTTAGTATTGAGATGAAGTTTGAAAAACTGTTTATGGGTTTTCAAACTTATGTCTCTAGTTTGAAATCATTTATAACTTGTGTAGATCTATTGTAAATTTAGAAATTCAGACCCTATGTATTAATTGATCCTTAAATTTTAAATTAAAGGAAAAGAAAGACCTAATTGTAAATTTATTCTAATATTTACAATATTTTCCATTGAAGTTATTATCTGAGGTAGTCTTTTGTTATGTAAAATCAAGGACTCACTTGCCTATCTTCATGCTTATTTGTTTTGGGTCACAATTTATTTTTCCATTCACATGATGTCAAAATTTTATTTATTTCCCTAATTGGTTAGCTTTTTACCTATCTATTTTTTTTGTAAGTTTAGAAAGTTGGGGGATGAAAATGTGCCTATCCGTTGACTCATTTTTCTTTAAATTTGACAAATCTCAAATTTTATAGATTATTTTAGATAGTTACACTCAAATTTTGAAGATTGTATAAGAACTTGAATTTTAGCATTGTCAATCTATTTTATAGAAAACTAATGTTTACAAAAATTGTTAATTATAATTAGGTAAAATAATAAAATTTGAAGAGGAATTCTTTTTAGGAAAACTGAGTAGATATTCGATTGTACGACCCCTCTTTTTTTAACATAATTAATATTTTTTAAACCCCTTTTGAGAATATTTATATAATATCATATAGTTTATAAACAATAATTTAAAATAATAATAATATTTTTTTATCAATTTTATAAGTAGATCCTAGAAACTAACAAATAATGTATATCTAGTCATTCCCCCAACTCAACCTGCCCTAACTACCCAAAAAAATTGAAATTTAGGTTTTTTTTTAATGCATATAAATTTAGGCCTAATTTTTTATCATATTGTCATTTGGATCAATGAAAAAAATTACATAAACATATATATGCATGTATATTTGTAGAATGTAGTGACCTAAAACCACCATACTTAGAAATCAACATAGATGTAAATTTTAAAATTGTCTAAAAATAAAAAAATCATATATTTAGAAAGAGGAAAGCATGTTCATCATTGTAGTAATAGTTTTATTAATTTTTCCATTGAAATTCATAGTATTTTTTGCAATGGAAGTTGAATTTTGTTATTTTCTATCAAAAGTCTCAAATTTGGTTGTGTCTATAGGTACAAACCTTTGGCTCAGGAATCCAAGCCATTTATGATAAAATTGCCATGGTTTTTGAATTTAAACATACAATAGTGACTAAAATTAATAATGCATGTGAATTACATTAATATATCACAGAAAAATAAAATGAGTATATGTGTATGTTTTTATGCTTATCTATTTATCTATTCACATTTATAATTTTTATATTTCTATTTTAAAGTGGAGTGTGTCAATACATAAACCACCACAAAAATTGACATAATGGATATAAAGATACAATTTTGGTGAGTTTACACATGCAATCATAATTTTAGATATATAAAATATGTAGTGTTCAATTAGGCCCAATTTCATTAAAAAATGAATGAACTAGTTAAATGTTTCAATGGTAGAGGTATTTAGGGCCAATTTAAACCCCTTGAATGTAAGTTGATATATAGGATCTGATTTGAGCCTAAATTGGCTTATATTTCCTAACATATTGAGTGAGTGATGGAATTAGTGAATTTAATGATGTAATTTGAGTGAAATTGACCCTCATGAAGTTAATTTTGACTATAAAGGATGTAATATGGGGTTGTTGACCACAATGTCATAATAAAATAAACCAAATAGTACATTGGTTGAATATGAAGGTAATTTTAGATAATTTTAGCCCATTCAACCTAAATATGACTATAAAATGTGATTTGGGGCTTAATAAAATCCAATTTCATCAAATAATTAAGAAAAGAATCATTTGGTTTCATGACATATGCAAGTTTGACATGTATATGATGTGCTTTACAGATCAATAAACACCAACATCATCATATAATGAATGAAATAATAAATTAGTTCCTTTTTTGAGTCAATTGGGTCAATATGATCCCATTGAAACTAATTGTGGCTATATAATGTGATTTGAGGCTAAATTTGGTTTGATTTTATTGTAGATTGAGCTAATTAGTCAAATGGTGTAATCAGTGACTTAATGTTTAGAAAATTTATCCACATGAAGGTATTTTAAATTATATACTACATTATTTAGATTTAAATTGACCCTAATGTCATTATATAATGAATTAAATAATTGATTCATTCAACCAAGGAGGTATTTGACCTTAGTTTTATCCCCTTCAACCTAAAATCACGAGTAGGATGTGATTATGGGATAAATTAAATATAATTCCATAATGAATTTATCCAAATAGTCAATTGGTGAAATTAGAGACATGATTTAGGCTAAATTGATCCCTTTGAACCTAATTTATGGATTAATCAACTTTATAGGATACAACATATGGCTTAATTGATGTTGATTTTATCACAAATGCAAACATGAACATAATTAAGGCCAATCTAAAGCCATTAAATATAATTATGAATATAAGATGTGATTTTGGGATAAATCATGACATATTTACCCAATTAGTCGATTATTACAACCCTAAACCCTATTTTAACACAAATTCAAACAATAAGGTAATTGGGGTGTATTTAAAAATGTTAAACATAAATATGAGTGTAGGATGTGATTTATTCCTAGGATGTGATATGGGGATAAATTATATTTGATGTTATCTCATGAAATAATCTATTTATTCAATTGGTGTAATTAGGGATATGATTTTGGAAAAATTGAGCCCTATGAACTTGATTTTTAATATATAAGATTTAATTTAGGGGCCAATAAATGCCACTATGATAATACCATAAATAAATAGTCCATAAATTTAATTAATAATTATAATTGGGCCAATTTAATCCCTTTAAAGTGAATAACAAGTATAAAATGTGATATGGGGATCAGTCAGCCCCAATTTTATCACAAATGCAATCATAAAAGAAATTGGGGGTAATCTGAACTACTTAAACCTAAATTAGAGTATAAGATGTTACTCGAGGCTAATTTAACCTAATTTTAGTTGTCTACGATGTTATTTGGACAAAAACTAATAGTAAATTACATTATATAATATTCTAATAAAGTTATTATATGATATATAATTATTTAAATATAATACATACATTCTATAACACATTTGTGTTATAGAGAAAACACATTACGTTAAAAATAGACAAAAACTCTTCTTTAAATTATAATTTTTAACCTTGATTGAGAATTGTGTCCCCATATACATTATTTACATCATTTTATAGCATGCAAGTCAAGGACAAAAGCTATCAATCAATTTTTATGGACCCCACCTTCAAAAGATATCAAGTTATTTATCTGGAATGTGTCAAGTTTTTATATTCATGGGTCATAGATCTAATTATAAAAAAGAAGAATAAATTAAATCTCAAAACATTAGATAAATTACAAGTGTTGAGAGAAAAATAAATGGTAGGAATACAAGAATTTTTTTAGAGACAAGGTACAAACAGATCCCTAATGAACCAAATGTCATAGATAATGATGAAATTTATAACAAAGAATTAAATAATGATGATGATTATTTACCTAAAAGTATAAACAATGTTGCAAGTCTACATTCAATGTATGAAGTTTTTTATTTTATTGATAATGAATCTATGCATGATGATTTTCCCCTTAAAAATGAACAAAATTACATGCAAATGTTGAATGATGAAAATAATAAATAATAAAATCCCATGGAAACACTAAATAATGAAAGTAATTAAAAAAAAAAACTAGTAGTGAACATAATGATATATAAACAACCTCTCAACAAATTCCACCATTAATAACACCTCTAAGGATTATATGTAAAAAAATTAAGTAATTAATTGAAGTTGATGGAAAAATTTTAATACCAATTCATAACAAAATGTATATTCATCATTCAAGAAGACCAGTAGATAGAATTTGGGACAATTTATTGAAAATATAGAATTTGATAGTTAAAAATGTTAATTATTTGTTTCGTTGATGAAATTGATTAAGATGAGACCTACATTGTACAACCTAGGGATAAAAAATATAAAATGGATGGTGAAGAAGATGAAATTGTTATAATTATACATTATGCATATTATATTTTAGGTGTGAAAAAATAAAACAAATACTTTAATGCTACCTGATGTACATTTACAACTTTTACAGTAAGTTTTCAAACATGGAGAAAACATTTGTAGGTAGCATGTTGAATTTTCAATTCACTATTATTTTTTTAACCATATACATTGTAATTTGCATAATAATAACATTTTTTATGAGTATGGCATGGAATTTCTACCAAAATCAACAAGGGAATTTATTCAATTTTGTTTTGAAAGACCATATGGGAATTTTTTATAACAATGCATATTCAGATTTATAGGTTATGGTTTTTGGATCATGTGTCATTTTCTTATACATATGTGTTTTAAGTGATGGATTAACATATGGAGGTCTTAAAGGTGTAAATTTTAATTAGAGGATAATAACTTATCTCTTAACTAAAAAAAATTACATTCCAAGACTAATTGGTCTAACGTGTGCCATGGATTTATCTCTAAGGTTCTATCGATGTATTATAGGGTGTAATTATAGTGGTAAAATAAGCATATCAGGGTTATTATGATATTTGGAATCATGTTATTTAGGCCATAATGGGTACTTTTTCTCTTAGGCAAGCATGATCAAAGTCTGAGAACTTGGTACTATAAATTATCTACCACCCCAAATGTGTTGGTATTGTTATTTTCTAGACATGAGGCATTGAAAGGGGAGATATTAAACTAACATAGATATAAAATTATATATCTCCTTGAAGTCATTAATTAGTAATTTTTCTTTTCTCATTTTTCATGTTATATGTAAGGCTTTGGGATTTGACAAGAGATCTTCCCTCTTTGACAACATCATCATCCTAAAATTATAATAATAATTTTTTTTTAATATTTACATATTATGGGGATGCTTTTAAAAAAAAATCCTATTGATATTATTTGACAATTCAAGTGTGTGTGTGTGTGTGTGTGTGTGTGTGTGTGTGTGTGTGTGTGTGTGTGTGTGTGTGTGTGTGTGTGTGTGTGTGTGTGTGTGTGTGTGTGTGTGTGTGTGTGTGTGTGTGTGTGTGTGTGTGTGTGTGTCTATATATATATATATATATATATATGATATGATATATGATGAGAAGAGAAAAAATGGACAAGTACGGTTCAGGGGAGAGGGAGAAAACAAAGTTGAGGAAGTGAAACAAAAGAGATATAACCACCAAAATATTACAAAACCTCAAGATACATGGTAATTAAAATCTTTTAACACTTCAAAGGGACAAAAAATAACTTTAATAAAATGTCATAAACTCTATGAATAAGGAGATAACACATCAGTTCTTGGTTACATAGGTGAATGAAATTTGACTCCTTAAGAATTAAAAAATAATTAAAATAATATCCAAAGAGATAAATTACCAAAAGATGAGGTATAATATAACCACTTCATCAAAATTTCATACATTAAATGTATAAGGGCATCCCGAGAAGGTATGCAAGAGATGATTATTCCATTATTTGATTCAATTGTATAAAGAAAGGAAATATAATTCAATAAGTTTGGAATACCTATCCGTGTTCATCTTTTATAAGGAATAAAAATTATTTGGGAATGTGTTGGAATACCAAATATGTCATTAAAAATCCAAGTTATCTTAAAAGGAAAACAAATTGTTACACCACTCTCCAAACCAAAGAACAGATCAAGGTGTAAGGATAAATAAGTTTGAAATTTATAAATAACACTCTCTAAATCATTATTGTAATAATGTAAATAAGAAGTAAATTTTATCCAAGGACATGGGCATGATTTATGGAACTCATGGCAAAATGTGTGGGCCTTGGCATGCAAAATGTTATAAATTTCACTCACAACTCCACCCAAAAAATTGTATAGGGAATTAGAAGAAGGAGTAGGTGCTTAAATTTATGAAGGAATAAATTTTTATATAACCTACATGTCAAAATATATTTATAAAAACTTGAAAAACTAAAAATAAACACATGCCACATGATAATGATAAGTAATGACAAATTATTTAATGGATGCTTGAGTTTATCATAATATGTAAGGACTATATTATGGGAATAATTTGTATTCATACCTTCACTTTCATCATATAGTTACCTTTAATGGTGAGGAGACCCAAGATTTGAATTACACATTCCACTACACAAGATTCACACATTCAATTTGTCTACATTTTTTCCTATCTATGCTGACCACATGACTAATGTGTACTATAGGCCCTACAAATATATTAACCTATTAAACTTAGGTCTCTCCCTTTTATTTATCTAGATCTAGATATCAATTTCATTATGAATTATCCATTTCATTACTTGTGATGAAATTCAATTCTATATAAATTATTTTTCCTTGTGAAATTTACTTAACTTGTAAAAATCGAGAGTAATGGCAATGAAATTTATAAGAGCATAGCTAAAATGGTCCTAGTAGTGAAAATATGGAAATTAACAAACAATGTAATAGTAGGGATATCAAAAAAGTTAGTAAAGATGAATGTGGTTGAAAGTATCCCTAAAGGTCACATGACATTGTATGCTTGCTTTGGTGACCCAAGCCATACACTTCAAATATTTGACATAACTTCTATGTATGTGAATCACCCACTCTTTGTTACATTTCTAGAGAAGGTAGATAAGTATTTGATTTGTGCATTAATAATTGAATGTAGATGTAAAATTGTGTGTGTGTGTGTGTGTGTGTGTGTGTGTGTGTGTGTGTGTGTGTGTGTGTGTGTGTGTGTGTGTGTGTGTGTGTGTGTGTGTGTGTGTGTGTGTGTGTGTGTGTGTGTGTGTGTGTGTGTGTGTGCGTGCGTGCGTGCGCGCGCGCGCGTGTGTGTGTGTGTGTGTGTGTGTGTGTGTGTGTGTGTGTGTGTGTGTGTGTGTGTGTGTGTGTGTGTGTGTGGGGTAAGAGAAGAAATGGCCAAGCTAAGTATAGTGGAGATAGATAGAACAATGTTAAGGAAGAGAAACAAAATAGCTTTAACCACAAAAATATTCCATGGCCCCAAGATACATGGTAATTACAATCTTTCACTACTTCAAATGGACAAAAAAATTACTTTAAGAGAATATCAAAAACTCTAAGAAGAAGGGGATATCACAACATCGCATCATTATTATATGGGTGAATGAAACTTGACTCCAAAAAGAGGACAATATTTCATTAAAATTAGAATCATTAAAAAATAATATAAATCATATCCAAAGAGAGAACTTCCCAAAGTAAGAGGTAGAACATAACCACTTCATCAAACTTGCACACATTAAATGTAAAATGGCATCCCAATAAGGTATGCAAGAGATGAGTATTCCATTATTTTCATAAATTTTATAAATAAAGGCCATATAAAACAAGAAATTTGGAATACATTATTAAGCACGAAATATACTGAGAGGGGGGGTGAAACTGTATAATATACAATTTACTTAATCTGATTTCTTTTCTTTAACCACTTAATCACAAATTCAAGATATGCAATAAAAATAAAATAGTAATTTGTACCACACAAGAGAGAGAGAGAGAGGGAGAGAGAGAGACACCAGATTTTTACGTGGAAACCCAAAGTGAGAAAAACTATGAACAATCTTGGCAACCTAACGAAATTGGGGCCTTTAAATGAGAATATTAAAAACATCATTAAATGAAATGGGGCCTTTATCACCAATAATGCTAGACCTTTGACAGCAATGATAATATTTCCAACTATATCCCCCTTTGTCATTGATGGCAACCTCAAACTGAAACCTGCACATACTGCCATCTAAAAATCATATAGTAACTCTCCCTTACTATAGAAACCTATACCTATTCCCTCTACCTATTTTTTCACTTGTACCTATACCTGTTATTCTCCCCCTTTGACATCAATGGAAAAGGGCCTACCTAGAGCTAACACTTAGCTCCCCCTCAAATAATGTTGAACCTCAATGGTAGGAAGTAAAATAAATTACTCGTAAGTTCTCTCACAGATACTTAAATGTGTCTTTTGGTAGTTCCTTTATGAAAATATCTGCAATTTTCTCTATAGTAATGATATACTCTATGTTGATCTACAACCTACTCTCTGAAGAACCGATATCTAATGGGAATATGTTTTGATTTTGAATGCATCACTATATTCTTTGAAATATTAATAGTACTTGTGTTATCACAAAAAATAAAAATAGGTTCATCATACTTTACCTTGATATATTTCAAAGTTTTCTTCATCCAAATCACTTGAGTACAATACAATACTATTGTAATATATTATGCTTCAATTGTAAAAAGTGATACTAAATTCTACTTCTTGCTTAGCCATGATACTAATCTATCACCAAGGAAGAAAGCTCCTCCACTTGTACTCTTTTTGTCATCCAAGCACCCTACCCAATCTGAATCTATTTAAGCAACCAAAGTGAAATCTCTATCTATAGGATACCACAATCCATAAACCAATGTCCCCTCGATATATCTGAATATTATCTTCTCCAATTGTACATGACTATCTTTTGGATCTGACTGATATCTTACAACCATACCTACTACATGCATGATGTTTGTCCTTGATGTTGTTAAATATAAAAGGCTACCAATCATAGATCTATATAAATATTAATCTGTAATAGGTGAATCTTCATCTTTGCTCACCTTATTTCTTATACACATTGGTGTGCCAACTAGTGCATAATCTTCAAAACCAAATTTCTTCAACATTTCCTTGGCATATTTACTTTGAGATATGAAAATTCCTTTATCTGACTAAAATATTTGAAATCTTAAGAAAAATGACAATTCTCCAAGAATAGAAATCTCAAATTATTTTTACATATTATCATAAAATTCTTGTGTCATATTTTCAATATTTCCTCTAATAATGATGTCATCAACATATACCACAACAATAAATTGATGCTCACCTTTTGTTTTGATGTAGAGATTACTATCAGCAAATCCTCTCTTGAAACCTTGATCCTATAGGTACTTATCAAGTCTTCCATACCAAGATCTAGGAGCTTGTTTCAATCCATACAATGCTTTCTTAAATTTTCATACATGGCTACTAATATTTGAGAGAATAAATCCTTCAAGCTGCTCAATTTAGACCTCTTCTTTTATATTCCCATTTAAGAAGGTAGATTTGACATCCATCTGAAACACTTTAAAAATTTTAAACACTACATATGCAAGAAACATTATAATAGCCTCTAACCTTACCACTGATGAAAAAGTTTCTTCAAAATTTATTCCCTCAATCTAAGCATATCCTTTACATACTAATCTTGTTTTATTTTTAGTCACTTCTCCATTTTCATTCAACTTATTTTTTTAAACCCATTTTGTTCCTATCATATTGTGATCTTTTGTTCTAGGTGCTAATTCCCAAGTATCATTCTTTTCTATTTGATTTAATTCTTCATCCATAGCCTTAACCCAATGCTTATCATGTCTAGCTTTTAAAAATGTTATAGGCTAAATTTTGGATAACAAAGAGAAATTAACTTGCTCAGATTCACGTACCATCATTCTTCTAGTGTGAATTCCTTCACTTATGTCCCTAATGATGTCACGTTCATTATGATTTATCTAAACATATTTTGATGGAGTTTTGGTGTCCTTTTTCTCCTTCTCATCTTCATATGATTCTTCAAAATCTTCCTCTTTAATGACTTTAAGAATGTCTACTGGATCATGAATTCTTTATGTTCCATTTTCTTCTATCCTGACACTTGCAATTTCAACAATTTTCTTGGTTCTTTTTTTATAACATTTATAATCTTTACTTTTGCAAGAATAACTAAGAAATATACCTTCATCTACTCTAGATTAAAACTTACCAAGTTTTTTATTGATTCTCTTTATGAAGCATCTCCTGTTGAAAACTTTGAAATAATCATCTATTGTTAGTTTGTCTTTCCATAACTCATAAAGAGTCTTGTCACTATTGACTCTCAATAATGCTTTATTTTGAATTCGCACTACTATAGCAACTATCCATCTCCAATATTTATCTTCTATCTTAGATTCATTTAGCATTTTCCTCTCCATCTCCTGAACTATTCTATTTTTCCATTTAACTACTTCATTTTGTTGTGGAGTTCTGAATGTTGAATAATGTCTCTTTATTCCATGGTCTTCACAAAACTTAATAAATTGATCTGACATGAATTCTCCTCCTTGATTTAATTTTAGATTCTTAATATTCAAACTGGTTTCATTCTCAACTAATGCTTTGAAATGTCTGAAAGCTTCTGATTTTTTCTTTAAAAACATTACCCAAGTCATACATGAAAAATAATCAATAAGTAACTTGAAATATTTCTCACCTTGAGTACTTTGAGTTCTCATAGGTCCACATAGATTAGTGTGAACAAGCTCTAGCATCTGAGTGGTTGATTACTCTTTTCTTTTGAAACACCTTCTAGCCTACTTCCCATGCTGACAAGGTTCACACAACATGTTGGATGGCTTTGTAATCTTTAGAAGATTTATGACTGCTTACTTCTTGCTAATGTTGACAAGATTGTTAAAATTTATGTGCCCCATTCTCCTGTGCCATAGCCAACTTTCTTCAATCTAACTCAAACAACATCTTTGACCTTTGATGTCTGATAGTATATACAAATTATATCTTGTTATCTAAGCATATGCAACCAACACATCTGAATCTTTTCTTCTAATTTCACAACCTTCTACATAAATTTTTAGTTTGTGCCCTTGATCAAACATTTGACTTACGCTCAAAATATTATGCTTAAGACCTTTTGCATAAAAAACATTTTCATTTTAGTTCTACCATTATCCAAACTTAGTGTTCCATTTCCTATAATTTTGGAAATAATATTGTCTCTAAATTTCACTATGCCACCATTGATCTTATTCAAGGTTATGAACTTGCTTTTGTCTCTTGTCATGTGCCTCAAATATCCACTATCAATGAACCATGTCTTTTGTTTATTTCTGGCATCCAAAGCTGTCTACATCAACATAGATTTTTCAAGTTATTTATTTTGCCATGAACCTATCTAAACTTTCTTCTTCATGAATCGAGCCTTGAAACTTTAGTCCTTCTTGATTAAATCAAACTAATTTATACAGTACCAAGCTATGTATATGAGGTTGTTTCACTTGTAATATATTATAGCCTCTTCATTAAAGCCTGATAGAGGAGCAAAAGAGTTGTGGCTTTTGCTTGAATTTGCATGAATTTCCTTCTCCTTATTTATAAAATTGTTAGCCCTTTTTCGACATTTTATTTTCTTATGACCATGTCCATTACAATAAAAATAATAACCATAAAAATAAGACCTGATTGTGTATCTCTCACATGATTACCTTTTTTAGCTATGTCCCTCTGGCCTTCTTTGTTTGAGATGTCCTCTATATTCTTAATTTCTTCCTTTTTTATTTCTTCTTTTATAAGAGCTTTAGCATAGCTCTTTCCTTTTTCCTTGTTTATGAAAGTAGTGACCTCGTCTCTCTCTTTTTTAAATAAAATACCTATCTTATCTAACATTGATCTTTGATTTTCTAATATCTTATTCAACATATTAGTGATATTCTCAAATTTTGAATCATTGGCTACTCTATCATAAATTGCTTTATTTATTTTCTCAAGGTCTGCTTTTAAATAAGTTATTTCAATAGCATACCCTTCACATTTTTTAATTACTATTTTCAACTATGCCATTGATCTTCTTAATTCTTCTTGTCTTCTTCAAAGTGTGCTTGTAGATCTTCAATTATTTCCTTCAACTCCTTTTCATTTTTCTTGATGTAGAGCTTTAATTTTTTATTCTTCTTTTCAAGAGATTTGGACTCTTATAAGGCATAAATGAGTTCTCCCTCTAGATTCACTTCAACTTCATCTTGTTCTTCTTCTTGATCATCTATACTTTTTCTTGTGGAGGAATCTTTATGTATGGCCATGAATAGAATCTTTTCTTCTTCTAAATCACTAACTCCACTATCTTCAGCTGAGCTAGGATCTTTAGAATACAAACTCTTCTTCTTGAATCCCTTCTTTAATTTTCCTTTGAAATTCTTCTTGTATGTAGACTTTTCTTCTTCATTATCACCATTACCCTTATCTAGGCACTTAGCTACAAAATGTCCAATCTTTCCATAATTAAAACATTTGAAAGGTAATTTTCCTTGATATTTACTTGTGGCCTTTTTCAACTTGTGAATGAATAAAGCTCCATTGTCATATTCATCATCACTAGAACTATCACTTGATTCTTGAATCTTAGCCTTCTCTTTCTTTGATGTCTTGAAAGCAGATTCTCTTTGAGGTTTTCTCTTGTTCAGTCCACATCTAATATGTCATAAGAATACCATGAATCTCATCCATCTTTAGCTTGGCTAAATTCTTCATCTCTTCAATTGCCAAAACTTTTGCATACCTCAATGGTAGAGATCTAAAAAAAATTTGAACCAGTGTTGATTCTTCTAAATTTTATCCAAAACCTTAAATCTGATTAACTATTTAATCAACCCACAAAAGATAACTTTCTATATTTTCTTCCTCTTCCATCTTCAAACTCTCAAAATGTCTTCTAAAATTTTGAAGCTTAGCTTGTTGAACCTTTCCATCACCTTTGTAAATATTCTTAAGTTTTACCCAAGTTTCATGAGTATATTTACATTGCATAACTTTAACAAATTATGATTCACATAAACCACATAAAATAACATTTAAATCTTTAGCATTATTTTCACTTACCTTCTTTTCAACCAAAATAGTTACAAGTGTATGTGGCTCTTCATATTCCTCCACCACTACTTGCCATATGTCAAATCCAAGGGACATCAAATAAGTCTTCATCCTTATGATCCAAAAAACATAATTCATCTCATCAAACAAAGGTGCCTTATTTGTAGAAAATCCTTCATGTGATCCAGCCATCATGCTTTTTTGATCTACCTTCATGATGTAAAACTTTTTCAAAAGGAACCTTCTCTAATACCAATTGTTAGGCATGAAATATTCTAAGGGGAGGGTGAACTAGTATATTATATATCTTTTTAATTAATCTAATTTATTTTATTTAACAACTTAATCACACATTCAAGATATGAAATAAAACTGAAAGAATAATTTGTACCACACAAGAGAGAGAGAGAGAGAGACTATATTTTTACGTGGAAACCCAAAGTGGAAAAAACCATGGAGAATAATTTTAAGTATATGAATGAGCACCAACTCAAAATACAAAGTTTTCAAGCACCAACTTGCAAGAGAACCAACCCCTTTGCTAAGCACCAACACATCAACTATTTGTGAGCACTGAACCACAGGAGCACCAACCCCTTGCAAAGATTTGTGATCACTAACCCATAGGATAAATAACCCCTCTTGTGTATAAAACACAACTATCTCTCAATGTTGCTTACTCAACAAATGATATAACTTTACAATATCTCTTAATTTTCTATCTATGAAAACAAATACAAACCATGCACTCTCTTGCATATTCCAAATGGCTTCTCAATCCTTTATTTATATCTTTCCAAATGAACTTTGGTATTCACCCTTTGTGACCCTTCAATCCTCATAGAAAATGGTGCCAAACATGCATGACCCTTTGTATCCTTGCATTTAAAAAGTCATATCGTGACCCTTCATAAGCAAAAGTATCCTTTCCTCTTTGGTCTTTATCTTTGTGACTTTTCATATTCCTCAAAGTGTCTCTTCATGGAAAAAATGTGCCATACTTATTTTATCTTCACATGGTGACTCTTGGAATTCCTCAAGATGACTCTTCATGAGAAAATGCGTCCCGTTCCTCTTTCATATTTTACCCCGTGACTCTTTGACTTCTCCTTGGGCCCTCTTTTGACTTATATGCAACCAAAAATATATTCACTAATATTAAATAAATATTAACACACATTATCCAAGATATGAATATTAAAAACACCATTAAATATAATGGGGCCTTTATCACCAATAATGCTAGACCTTTGACATCAACGAAAATATTTCTAACATACATATCCATGTTCATTACGTATAATTAATAAACATTATTTTACCACATGTTCCAATAATAAATATATCTTTAAAATTCTATAATATTTCAAAAGGAAAAAAATATTTTTACACCACTATCTAGACTGAAGAAGAGATCAAGGTGTCATAAGAAATAAGGATGAAATTGTAAACACCACTATCTAAATTAGTATGAGAATAAGGTATATATGAATTAATTTTTTTCCAAGGAAATGGGAAAGGGTTATTTCACTCATTACAACATGCGTGAGCATTGGTATGCAAAATTTTATAAATTTTATTCACAACTCCACCCAAAACATTCCAAGGGGAATTAAAATAAGGAAGAGGTGTATAAATTTAGAAAGAAAGATTTTTTTACGACACCTACAAGTCAATAGATAACAAATGAATAATAAGAACTACCAATGAAGAAGCCATCAAAGAGAAATAACCAATATAGGAGTCAATATAACCATCATAAGTGGGAAATGGTAATAAGTCATTTTTGGTGTCATAAATAGAATAATTTCAAAGCTAAGATGTTGATTCACATGCATATTTAAGAAGCTATTAAAATTTATTTTTGTTTTCCATTTTCTTAAATAAGAAATAATGGAATTGACTCCAATTACATGAGAAAGTAATGAATAATTTATATCTTCAAGTGTAGCTATCCAATCTATTTGATAAGCATAAGTTAGATAAGCACATTTAATCAAATAGGTTGTATCAATTTTAACATTCTCATGTTGGAATTTGATGAGGAGAGAAGAAATTACCAAGTTGGGTGTAGTAGAGAGGGAGAGAACAAATTTGAGAAATTGAAACAAAAGATATATAACCACCAAAATATTCTAAGGCCTCAAAAGACATGAAAATTACAATTTTTCACCCAAATCATATATAAATGAGATTCTTCATGCCCTTGTTGAAGAGTTTAGCATGATTGTCAAAGTAAATGGTGTTAATTATATAAATAAGGTATGTATCTAAATTAAATGAGTACAAAATGTGAATAATAAGTGCCAAATGAAATTAGACCAGTGTAACAAGGGTATCCACATTAGAATAGTGAAAACATCATATCAAACATTTATACCATCCACAATGCAAGTAAGGATGGTATCTATTCATTATATTCAAAAATAAATCAAAGGATGACATCATAAATATGTTAGCCCATAGATCATCAAATAACGTAAATATAGATATGAGTCTTGGCACATCATATTGAAGCATCATATCCATCCACAAACCAACCAAAGCATGAAATGTAATCAAAAAATAAAATAAGAAAGATAAGATTATCCACATGTAGCCAAGCATAGTACCCCATTGTAATTAAGTATCATAAATAAAATCATCAAATGGTGTACCCCAATCATGAGAGGAAATTCTCACTAATATGCATCTCTATCTCAAACATTATACTATTTTCTCCCATATAGTTTTAATTATAAAATATACTAAAGGATTTTAGTTAGTTTTAATAACTACACGAAGGAATTATTAAAGATTATCATATTTAAATATGGGCATATAACCATTAAATTTAGTTTTTAAATAATAATGTGATCAAATTGTATGTAAAAATAAGATCACCATAAAAAGTGAACATACATACATACATACATGTGTGTGTGTGTGTGTGTGTGTGTGTGTGTGTGTGTGTGTGTGTGTGTATATATATGTATGTATGTATGTATGTATCTATATATATGTATGTATATATGTATGTATCTATATATATGTATATATATATATATATATATATATATATATATATATATATATATATATATATATATATATATATATATATATATATATATATATATATATATATGTATGTATATATATGTATATCTGTGTGTGTGTGTGTGTGTGTGTGTGTGTGTGTGTGTATGTATGTATATATATATATATATGTGTGTGTGTGTGTGTATGTATGTATGTATGTATGTATGCATGTATGTATGTATGTATGTATATATATGTATGTATATATATATATGTATGTATGTATGTATATATATATATATATATGTATGTATATATATATATATGTATATATATATATATATATACATATATATATATATATATATATGTATGTGTGTGTGTGTGTGTGTGTGTGTGTGTGTGTGTGTGTGTGTGTGTGTGTGTGTGTGTATACATACATACATATATATATATATATATATATATATATATATATATATATAACCATCAAATTTAGTTTTAAAATAATAATGTGATTCAAATTGTATGTAAAAATAAGATCACCACAAAAAGTGAACACGCACACACACACACACACACACACACACACACACACACACACACACACACACACACACACACACACATAATGCCAAACACAGTTAAATTGTTATATAGTCATAAAAAAAGTGCACCATCTAAGAACATAATATAATGTCAAGTGAACATCATATAGGAATAAAATGTAAAATCATAAATATTTCATATAGGCATACATAAATTACAACATCTAAGGCATCCTAATCATAAAAAAACACCCCTCTCTTTGTATTTCTCAAAGAAAAAATTCCTTTTGATGCCCTACTCATATATGAAGATCCCTTATATGCCTTAGATTACTCCAAGGTCTAACTACAGGTCCTTTTATGCTCATATATTTCCTATATATAAACATGTTCATATAAAAATATTATTAGAAAATTCAATGATAAACATTTTAACCACTTTTATAAAATAATTTTAAACTGATAGAAAATAGATTTAAACATGAACTTAATATAATATTATGGTCATGATCAATTTGCCTCTGACACTAAAAATAGTCAATGAAAGGTTTAGGATCAAACGCAAGAGTCGGAAAGAGGGAAAAAAATATGATAAGGTTCCCTACTAATCATCTGAGTGGGACTATCAAATGTCATTAGATAACCATGGACACATAATACATTCACATAAGTTATATTTTCCCAAGTATATAGTATAATTATTAAAATAAATATATACTTACAATTCAAAATTACAATCTAAAATAACTCAATGAGTGGTTGTGAAAATGAAATTTAAGCAACAATTCCTTGTATATTTCAACATTTTGAGATGGATGAGTATCCACTGGTGTCATCAACTGAACAAATAATATATGATTGTTAGTTGAGCATAGATATATATAAATAAATACATGTACATGAAGTATAATATTAATGAAAATTTTCATCTATATATTTAAACATCAACTAACATTAATAGATGTAGTATTAGACATCCCAAAAACTAGCTATGAATATGTAAACATCAATTCTGGCTATGAAGATGATAGTATTGTCTCCTCATGGAACATAAAAAATACTTATATATTATTAAATTTCAATGTAAATTAATTATTAACTTTTCAACACAAATATAATTAAAATTTATCATGTCAAATATATAAGATACCTACATATTTGTAGTTGAGGTGTGCATACCAAAATTAAATGTAAAACGTTTATCACTAAAAACTATAACATCTAAGATAGATAAATCACCACCACCATCATTTGAAGGTATCATGCATATAACACCATAACATATGAAAGCATGAGGTTGGCCACACACACTAGGTGGAGTATCCCAATGTCCACCCTATCAAACATCATTCTCATAAATTTTACTCATATCTTGAATGAGTGTGTTAGTAATCACATGAAGTGCATAAAAGTGTAAATATCAACAACTTCCTTCACAACAAAGAATATCTCAATCTAAAATGGATTTTGGTTAGTGACTATTGCATCTTGATTAGGAGCATAATGTGTACCTAGTATATCATGTGAAAATCCTTCCCTTTGGTCCTAGAACTCTTAGTAACTAAAATAATTGGTAATATCATTGACTATAAATTGGCATTAGAGTTTTTTAAAAATATACAATGGAAACTTGTGGTTGTTACAATATAGGTAACAAAATACCATCCACCATCTATCCCAAAATGTCATTTTTATCAAATTATGCTAGCATTGATGGATTGGGAACCATTTTGTTGAGAATGGAAAAGGTGCATTGGTTGATGGATCAATGAATAAGGCATAAATTTGGTTTTTTATTATTTTTTTATCCTTCACCTCACATGCTAACAATTTTTCAACATAGTAAGCATTACATCTATAACTATATGATGTCCATCTATTGATTTTTTATCATTATAGAGTAAACATTGCTTAGTACTAATAAGGATTATTTTAGATAATATGGACTTATAGATAGTCCAAATTTTGAAAACTATCAAAAATAAATTGGATTTTATCAAGATTTAGTTGGACTTATTACAAATAAATTAGATCTTTTTAATCTATTTTTAATAAGTCCAATATATTTAAACAAATCAAAAATAATTAAGAGTCCAATTTTTCAAAACGATCATAAACAAATTGGACTTTATTAAGAATTAATTGGAATTTTGAAGAATTAGCTGGACTTATTACAAATAACTCACATATATCTGATGTATTTGTATTAAGTCCAAATTATTTAAAATAATCATAAATAATTAACAATCAAATTTTTGAAAAACTATTAGAAATAAATTAGACTATATCAAGATTTAGTTGAACATATTACAAATAAATCACATATATCTAATGTATTTGTAATAATTTCAAATTATTTAAAATATCACAAACAATTAGTAGTCCAATTTTTGAAAACTATGAGAAATAAATTGAGATTTATCAAGACTTAATTAGACTTTTCAGGAATTAATTGAACTTATTACCAATAAATCACATCTATTTAAGTGTGAAAAATATTTAGATCATGCCATTAGAAGGCCATTGGTATTTCTATCTTCCATCAAATTTATATGACCATTCAAACTAGTTCACAAACTATGCATTTATTTATAATAAACCTAGGTAGTTTATTTCATAAGGTAACTAATTCATACAACAATTGGGTGATCAGGCGATATGTGATTAGGTCACCTAGGATGATTTACATGTTATTTTTCAATATTTGATTGGATTGTGAACTATTTGTTTAATCTTTAGGTGACATCCCTATGACCATCAAAGTTTATCTTGTATTGTGTACAATCCACATGTAAATTACTTAGAAACTAATTTACCCATGTTGACTTTTGTCTTCATGAGAGAGTCCCTGAGATTGTTATAAGTGACATGATCATGGGTGCTCAGGTTACTGGGCACCTCACAAATGTTTATATAGTCTCCCATACAACCAAGATTATGATGCATGTCACAATATCAGATGCTCATGCTCTTTAAGACATTTGTTTTGACTATTCATCTTTCTTCATAATCAAGTTTCTGATATTGTGCCATATGGAATGATATAAATTTCTCTTGCATTCACACATTGAGTTTGCAGTAGATAGGATCTGTGAGTACTGAGTTGCTAAAGACCTTTTTTTGAGACTTGAATTGTGAAGTGTAATTTGAAAAACTAAAATTTTGAAGGCTATTTGTTGACACATAAATTTCAAAAAAAAAATTGATATATAAATGCCAAATTCCCAATTTTGATTTCAAATGCATAGAATACCAATGAAAAAAAATTAAAGACCTTTCCACAAAACCTTAACATTGAAGTGGAAAAAACCTAGGAAACAAATGCCAAAGTGGGAGATTTTGAGGCATAAACCCTAAATACCATTTTATAAACATGGAAATTTTGAAGTGTATTTTACAATGCATAAATTTTGAACAATAAATTCTGATGTGTAAATTTTGAAGACCATTTTCCAAAATCCATTTTTTAGGATGCAAAATTCAAAGTGTAATTAAAAAAATTGAAAATCTGAAGACCTTTTTATGATTCATGAAATTCAAACTTACTATTTTGAATACACAAAAACCAAAGAGTATTTTAAAATAATCAAAATACAAAGTACATGTTTTAACAGTTAAATGTTGAAGAGCTTTTGTGGATGCACAGTTGTTGAATACTAAATTGTCGTAGTAGAAAATATAAAAAGGAAATGTTGAAGTGTATTTTCCAAGACCCAAAATGTGAAATGCCACTATAAAAACTCTTAGAAATTAAATAAAACAATAAGGCATCCCCTAATTGAATCTAATAAAACATTTTAAATTTTAAAAAATGCATTAAATTTAAAAAAAACACATTCATATTTCTCATTCCAAAATTAATGAAATGCCATTTCAAATGCATTAATGTCACAAAATAAAAATATATCTACTAATCCTTTATAACTATTTTTTAAAGTGCCTAATGTGGTGATGCATTCAAATATTCTATTATAGCACTTTTTAAAAAATCAGTGAGAATAAGTGTATGACCTCTCCAATTTCTTGTGTCAATTACTATCTATAAGAATGGATAATAAAGATGTGTAAGTTGGGTTTGGCTTCCATTTCTTGTCAAAACAACCTAAATAAATTTATTCTTTTTCTACATCTTGTTTCCTTCATGAACAATGATTAACCAGGCTATTTTAATCTAATATTCTATACCTCCATTTGTTTGTAATATCTCAATATTGATTTCTATTCTAAAAAACAATATTATGTAGTCCACTCTTATAGAATCATCAGGTCTGGAAAATAACATATCTCCATTTTTCACATCTTGAGTTGGATCAAATGAATTTTTTGTTCTTTTGCTTCTTGGACTAACATATGTTTCTATGGATTCCACTCCAAAATCAAGGGTCCTATCATGAACCATTTTGTGCATATCTCTATGGAGGGGTATGTTGTGACGAGTTATAGGCCAAAAATATCATGTACATTCAACTTCAGAAGGGAACATGTCTTCTTCCATTGTGTCATGGATATTTTGGAATTAATATTGTAGATCCTTCCACTTACTATTTCCATTCAAACTGAATTCATTTAGTTGTTATACATAATTAGTCACATTATATTTAATTTCTTTTTCACTCATTTCTCTAGTTCTATCTAAGGCCTTTGCAACAATAGAATCTTATTAATTTTCTCCATTTTTCAAGTCTTTGAAAAATATTTGTGTTAGATTTACTTTTTGAACATTTGTCTCACCATTTTATTGTGTTTCCCATAATGTAATCGGGGGAGGTGGTGCGTGGTGGGGACAAATTTCTATCTGTTATAGAATTTTTCCAATGCATAATGGGTTGACTTTTCTCCATGATTATAAGAAAATATTGACATTTTGTCAAGCCTAAAATTTCATTTTTTCCCTTTAACTGGTAATTATTAACATAGTCTTTGAAATGTACTACTGCTTTAATCAAATATGGTGTGAAGTTTCTTGTATTTTCACATATCCTTTAACTATCCATCATCTCTACCACATTCCATACATCTTTCCTCTTTATACATTTAGAAAGTTTTCCAAATGTGTCATTGATGTCCTCATGGGTATGTCCTATAGGGAGAAATCCAACCTTAACATCGAGAAAAATTCCTTTGTAGTTAAGGAGAGATAAACATTGAAACACAAATCTCTAAAAAAACATGATTTTGTGAATTTGTAAATGTAATAAAATTACATTTAGTTCCATATAAGGTTAGAATTTTTAATATAATTATGGATGGAAGGAATTACATGTTCTTATTATCCCTACAATAGTTTCTTAGTTGAAGGTATAATCTAGAAGGAAGTTTTTTGAAGTCACCAATTGACTATACTTATTCTCTATGTTTTTTGCATTTAGAATAGCAATTATTAGACAAAAATGCATTATGCAATGGATATTTTGAAGATATAGGTTTATATAGTAAAGATCTATAAGTATCTAGCATTTTTATTTCCATATCTTTTTATCACTTAATCAATAAGGTGATAATAAATTTAGACCATCAAGGAACATACAATAATAAAAAAGACCATATCCACCTGCACCATGGCCATGTGTTATAATCCTTTCCATTGAAAACTCTATTATTCTATCAATAACTGATTTATTTTTTGTTACTATCCTTGGAACATATGTATTTTGAGTTCCACCTTGTCATGAATGACATTGAGGCATTCTGGAGGGTATTTCTCTGACATTCATTTATGTGTGTAATACATTTATCTTGTAGAAAGTATATGATTTGAGTACATCATAAATTATTGATCGATACAATCTTATTGATATGTAGAGAAGGACCCTAAGAATTTTTTTTGAGTCAACAAGATACATGTTTTTCACCTATCAAAATCATCAGACTTGGAAATGGTCACATGATGAAAATTAGTTCTTGACATGTTATTGAATTTTGGATGGGATCTTGGCCCATATTCCATATATACTAGTTGTGCATTGATGTGGGGCCTCATAAATTCTTGAGTGAAAGATTTTGGATGATGTTGAATAATTTATCATAAGTCATCTATATTTACATAGAATGTAAATCTTAGATAAACATCTAAAAAATCATCCACCAATTGGTCCAAAAAATCTTTAGCTACCATTGTTTTCTTTTGTGGATTTTGTCAAAACCTCCCTACATGTAATGAATTTTTATCCCCTTTTTTGAAAATTTTAAATTTAAAATAAGCTACTTATCTTCAATACATATATTTTAATCCAAGCTTAAAATTAAATCTTAGTACCTTGAAAATCAATGGTAGTTTTGTTTTTATTTTCTTAAACAAATCAGTAGAAAGGGTATCCAAGACACATTGCCTACTATATGTTGTGGTAGAATAAAAAGCCTTTATACTTGTATATTTTAGTATCTCAAATGACAATATTGACTAAAAACAATTTTTGTTACAACATTTATCTGCATTCAATTTTGTAATCTCGCTACCTATGCTTGCATCAAACTCCATTTGGTTGAGTGAAATGTTTGGTTGATTTATTTTTTGGCCTATGTAGTTTTAGTCACAAGTTAATTTTTTTGGATGCCTTTGCTCTAGGAATTTCATGCAAAGAATGACTTTAGTATCCTTACCTCCCACATATTACCAATTTATTTTTCCTTTGGTGTTATATATAGTAAATTAATTTTTCTACATTCAATGTCCACAATCTTGCTAGAAGGCCATATAATGATAGATGTTTCATTTATCTCTATACTACAAGTCTCACCATGTTTTATAACGTGCCTTATGTAAATTCCTATTTCATTTTATAACATTGGGATAGGAATGTAACCAAAAATATCTCTTGGTTGTGCAAATTCAACATAACCAAAAGAAATTTTTTCATTATTTACAAGAGTTGTAAATTTGTACAATGAATGTACCCTTTTTCAAATAAAATTATTTCTTAGGCTATGAAATATGGTAGGGTCATCGATATATCAAACCAATGAATCCAAGCAAGGTTTTTCTTGTTGCAATGGTTATATATGTATAACTGAACTAAAATTATTTTATCCTTCTTCTATGTCATCCTATATATCATGTGTTGCATCATTTTTGTGCTCCATATAGTAAAACTATCAACTACCTCCCCTAAATTATCCACAAAAGATCCATGAAATGGAAGTGGTAGAGCCAAATCAAAAAAAAATCACATTAACACTTACACATTTAATTGGTATTTCCTCATTTTGGTATATGGAAGTAATATTTATGGATTCCAAAGAGTCAGTATCGAGACCAAGAACTTTATGTATCTTCCTTCCTTTAGCAATTACCCTACCATTATTTATGAGTGAAACATATTCTCCACATTGGAAATCCATTAATGCATGATTTTTCAGCTTGGACATTTATAAAAGACATAATAATATTTGTTAATCAGGTTATTTATAAAATTAGTCAAATTTATACCTATATGTAGGATATAAATCTATATATATACCATAAGTGTCAATATTTGTTAAAACCTAAAAAGGTAATGTCTAACACATTTTTTTAATGACACTGTTTATGTCAATCCAAAAAAATAATAGATTTTAATATCATATATTGCATACTTCAATCCTTGTTTCATCTTACTTTTAAGGTCTCTCCTAGAAGATACCTTTCAAACATAGATAAGAGATTAATAGCCTAGTAGAGAAAAATATATAATTAATCAAAATTCAACCATGTATTTTAATAGTATACAAAATGATATTGAGGAATAGGGGTTTTAAATAAAATCATGGAAAATGATTAGCTAGTTATATTTTAGGATCCTAGGTGATACCTTGAAGGGCCTTGTAATACCTTCAAAGGTACCCTTATTCATGTTTGAAAGGTATCTCGTAGGAGATATCTTCAAGGTACCCTTGAAGGTAAATATTTCCCTTCAAGTTATCTCCTTAAAGGCACTATTGGGTGATATCTTAAGGCCTTATAGTAATGAGAAGTTTCCAAGTATTGATTGGTTTTTCTTTTTGTTTATAATAGAGGTCCAACACTTATAATTTTTACATTATTTCCCCTAGCACTTGCCAACTCATGAGGATATTCCATGTGACTTTTTCCTACTCACTTAGAACCCTAGTAAACAAATAAAGTAAGATTAAGACTTCATTTTTCAAAATTAAAGGATAGGTGTCATGCACTCATAAAATTGAAACATTTTGACACTCAAAAAATATTCTAAGCTCCCTAGGTGAGTGACCCTCAAACATTATGGTAAGTGTCTCTATCATGTTTACCTAAAGATTGATAGATTGAACATAATATATGAAATCCCTAAGCAAGAATGCAAGTGAGATCATGCCAAATGTCATCATCCCATTCACCCAAAGACTAACTCACCAAAAGGAATTATATGAAATCTCTCAAAAAAGTGACTCAATGTGATTATTCCAAGTGTCACCATCCCATGATTTTGATGCAATCAAAGATTTTATAATGAAGCTAATAAATAATTTATAGAGTGATGATTGAATAAAAAGTGAAAGTACAATTCAAATGGTAAAGGCAATAACTTATTTGAATCTACTAAATATATAAATGATTACAACAATTATCAATATGATAGTATGCCTTAATTAAATAGTCAACAATCTAAAAGAAGATAACTAAGGATATTTAGACAATAAAAATGGTCCCCATGCATTTATTATTCATCAAATTGTATGATTTTAATATGTCAATGTATTTATTAATGATTGATATAAATTAAGTGTTATTTTCATAATTTTTGGACTAATGAAGTTCAATGGCCCTAACCTTTTCAATCATTATGTATTTTCTCTTGAATTTTCCCCTTGATGGGTTTTTTAAGTCTCCAAGGTCTAGTCTTGATATGGGAAAAGCTTTCCCTTATTTAACATCTTGACTATGACTTGATTGATTATTGTTATTTTTGGATTCTAATTTAACCTAGATTTGTCACTTTTTAACTTTAGGAAAATAATTTCTTACTTACATTTGCTTGCATCACTGAATTTGATAACATCAATTCTCATAATCAATTTGGTTACACTAAGCTCAATTTCAATAGTGACAGACCTAAGTGAATCCTTATTTTCAGTGGATTTTATTGAATGAAATATTAATTGTAAATCCATCAATGTAGTTAACAAATGTGTGACAATGACCTTTACTCCTACTGTTAGGATTAGTAGGGCTTCATAATACTTTAGTTCTAACAACAATGACTATATAAGAAAGTTTTAGGGAGATTTTATAACATGAAGCTTAATAATGGGACTTTTTTGGCATTATATGTGCTAAAAAGGTTCTATTCTTGCTAAATCATTACTTCAAAATTACTTTAATTTAATTTAAATTTCTTTGAATTATTAGTTTGGCATTAGATTTATGCCTTGAGAATTTTCATACTAAATTCCAATAACATTGTTTAAGTTTTCTAATCGGATAAAAATAATTGAAGTTTAACTCTACACTTAACATTAAGTTTAGCTTGAATGGTATGACATACTAAATTTTGTAGGAAAATTTTGAAATAATGTTAAAAATTAACAAATATTGGACCATGATAACATAAGTTGCATAGGTATAAATAACATATACACATTTTTTAAGGCAAACATAATGTTTACTTATTGATGACAATAAATTTGGTATCCAAGGTGTCTCTTGAGAGAAAAATTAATAGGTTTCTAATAGAAAATACTTCTCATATCTATGTTTCTAATAGAAAATACTTCTCATATCTCTAGGTAGATACCTTGAGAGATATTTTATTAAAATAAAATTTTGATAGAAGTTTTTGGCTTTGAAATCATATCATTTTATATGCAAGCAAGATAACCCGAAAGACACCTTAGAGAAATATAATGTAATGATAAATGTGTAAAGTTAATTTAATTTATTGCCTTTTGATATAAGAGGTGGGTTTTAAAAATAATTAATTTAAATGTAATATGTATTGTCAAGGAGATACCCTAAAATATTTCTATTTACTAATTGATGATTGTGGATTTGGATGTCAAGCTATCTCTCGAGAGATACGTTGAGATGACATTTTATAAAATTTTGCTAGTATATGTTAGTTTTGAAATCATGCCAATTTGATTTAAGGGGCATGTTTATAAAACATATAATTTTTATTCTAGATACATCACTTAAGAAATTCCTTGAATTTATTAATTAATATTTTCTTAATGGTGTAGAATTTGAGTCCAAGGCATATGAGAGATATCTTACATTTTAAAAAAATTGGATATTGTATAGTAGATTTGAAATTATTTCAATATGGTATAAGGTCTAGATTTTTGAAACATATGATTATGATGGAAGAGATATCATCTAGTATATACCTTGAAATAAATACGATTTATGTGTTGATGGTATTAGATCTAAGGGACAAAGTATATATTTATATTTACTTTGAGAGGTATCTTATTTTATTAAATTTGAGTAAAATATGTTGCATTTGAATTCATGTCAAATTGATATAAGGGGTGGGTTTGGAAACCATATAATTTAAATGAAATTATTAACATCTAGTATCTACCTTGAATGTAGTACTATTTAATTTCTTATAGTGATTAATTTTATGGTCAAAGTATATTTTTAAAAATACCTTGTCAGGTATCTTTAAGGTTAATTTAATGTCACTTTAAAAGGTTTCTTTTGAGTGATTTGTGTCCAATCTTGATAAGGTTCTCATAGGCAATACCTCTCAACATATATCTTGGAAGATATTATGTAGAGTTCTCCCATCTTATAAAATTTGGATTCAAAATGTGAAGTTTAAAATCATGTCAAATTTATGTAAGAGATAGGTTTTGAAAAGCGTACGATTAAGATGCAAGAGATTTATAGGAGATAGATTGAGGTAGTATTATTTAAATTTTTATGGTTATGGTATTAAGGGTTGAATTATTTTTAAGAGCTACCATGAGAAGTATATCTCTAATTAAATGTTGAGAGATATTTTATAGAGATGTATTTTAGGTCTAAAATATATATTTAATGATACCTTTATGGTATCAGCGCCATGTTACTTTGATATATCTTTTTCTTTTTATAAAAAATATATATAATATGTTAGATTTTAAGCCATTTGAATTTTATTTAAGAGGGTGGTTTTTAAAACATTTAATTTTAGGGAAGATATATCTCCTAGGAAATACCATGAAGGTATTATTATTTACTATTGTATGGTTATAAATTTGTGGGTCAGTGTATGTCTTAAAATATACCATGATAGGCACATTTTAGGTGATACCTTAAATGGGCTTGTAGTACCTTCAATGTGTTTCTTAAGAGATACTTTGAAGCTACTATAAGGCTCTTGAAGTTATCTCCTAGGAGATACCTTGAAGGGACTTGTAATACCTTCAAGGGTACCCTTAAAGGTTTTACAAGGCCCTTCAAGGTATCTCCTAGGAGATAACTTGAAGGTTTTACCTATCTCTTCAAGGTATCTCAAGGTGTCTCCTATAAGATACCTTTAAGGGACTGATAATACCTTAAAGGCATGTTTTGGGTCAATTTATGTCCTAAGATAACTTGAAGGGCATTGTATTACCTTTAAGGTATTTCCTACGAGATACCTTGAATGCACTATAGCCCCTTGAAGGTATCTCCTAGGAGATAACTTGAAGGGACTTATAGTGAGGTATCTCATTTTAGTAAGGTATCTCTTAAAGGTATATTCTAAATATCCTCAAGGTATCTCCTAGGAGATACCCTAAAGGGTATCTCAAGGCTTTTTTGAAAGGCCTTGGAGCTCTGACATCTAGACTGACACATCAACAAGTCTATGATTGCATAACTAGCAAGCATAACATCCTGAAACATGTCTCTTCATGATTAGGATATATTTTTACACCATAATACACTCATAAAACTCAAAAAATTTAACTGTAAAAAGTTTCTGATGAGCCTCGAGATGCCATGTGTCTGCCTTTTATCCACCCATACATTACCACATCTATATCACTTGAGAAACCTTGGGAACAACCAAATACATTGTGTTGGGCCCTTATCCATTTTTATTTTATCCCTAAGGGTTTTTTGGGTTGCTAAGATACCAAAGGACAATCTAAGACACCTTAGGCACTCCATGGGAATTGTTTGGAACCCTAGGAACTTAAGATAAAACCTTGTGTAGTCTAAGAAAGTTTTGGGAATGAATATGTGCAACTTTGTCATTATTTATTTGAGAGTGGAGATTAATTTATCTCACATACTCTCACTTATATAAGTTGGTCCTAATATGAGGTCCCAATTATTCATATAATGTGATATTAGTAGGGACAAGTCATTATCCTCACAAAAACATTAATGAGCATATATAATGAGAGGATGACAAAGGAGGAGAACCAATCATTGAAACACAAAAACAATGATGAACATCCAAAATGAGAGGATATTTATAATATGTTTACAATGAGATCCTTGAATACTATTTATTACATGATGAAGTAGTTATGTGAGAGAGAAACTAACTCTCTATAATTATCTTTTTGTTATTCATTAACCAATAAATACAAAAAAAACCTAAACAAAATCATTTAAAATTTTAAGGCATTAAAACTATTACAAACTTAATGAATTTGGTTTGAGATGGGATCCACCCAAACCCAACTAAAAATCAAGTGTCATCGAAAGGTTTGAGTAGTCTGGTTCAATTTCAGATGGTGGTTATAAGGTTAGGTGTGATTGAAGGATTGATAAATCCATACTAACAATTGCCCTCACATTCCATTTTGGTCTAGTGTTGGGTGGACATGGTTTCTTGGGTAGACATGGTTTTGACATGTTTCTTTATGAGATTATATGATGGATATTAACCTTAATATTTTTTATGTTCAGGGATCCTCTACAAAAACTTATTTATTATTATTTTAATTATTGACAAGATGTTCTTTTCTTTAGGCTTGTATTCCATGTTCATCATTAATGAGATAGTTCAATATCTATGGAAAATAATTACATGTATTTTGATTCCTTTTGTTATTTGGGCTTGTATGCCTTAGTCTATGCTATTAAATTTTATTGGATATTTTAGAGATATTTGTAACATGTTGGGGACTTGTAAAAACCCTTAATTCTATTTTTTTACTCTTGATCAAAATAATTTATCATTATCAAAGAAATATTAATAATAAAATTTCCCCAATGAGACATGGCCTATTTTTAGTGCTTCCAATAATATAGTCAATTGAGTAAAATAATAAAATTATATAAAGTGTTCTCTACAAAAGCAAATTTGGAGGAGGCAAATATTTAGAGATGTCCACATAGATATTGATAATTCTTTAGTTACTACCTCTAACTACAACTGGATTTATGTGGATTTAAATGAATCGTGCCAATAATGGTTGTCATTTCTATCTAGCATTATAATTGTAAAGTTAGATTAGTCTTATAACAAGTACATAGTGCAAATGTTACAATGTATGGACAAAAATAAAGACAAAAAAATGCATTGTCTACATTTTGGTGAAGATTACAATGAGATGATGCGGTGTTAAATCAACTTAAGACTATGGCATGTTATCTTCTTTGAGCTTATTCATGAGTTAAGATTTTGTATTATATCCAAGAAAATGATCATACTACATGTACTGCACTAAAAGAGTCCTGAAGAACCATATTTTGGGACATAAAGGTTAAGCCAAAAAAATAAATTATTTATTTCAACCTCTCCCTCATCTTGATCATGTTATAAACATTTATTTCCTTTATTTTTTCAAGGCTAAAACATGATCCAATAACTGGTAGACTTGATGACTTAATCTAGCAACCTTCATAGATGTTGTATATAGCACTAATAAAGAAGATATAAATGAATTGATTGAGGATCATGTTTTAAAACCACATCCAACCATTGAAATTGTAGATAGGTTTTCATACTTTATTTTTTTTAACTATTTTTTAAATTCTATGTTTGAATTTTTACTAGGTGAAATTAAAAAAAAATGCCAATAACTGATAATAAAAAAATGCATTATTGATTTCAACCTCTCCCTCATCTTGATCACGTTAAAAACATTTATTTTCCTTATTTTGACAAGGCTAAAACATGATCCAATAATTGGAAAACTTGTTGAATTGCTCTGGAAACCTTCATAGCTATTGTATACATCCCTAATAAAGAAGATATAGATGAATTGATTGAAGCTCATGTTTTGAAAATATAGCCAACCATTGAAATTGCAGATAGGTTTTCATATTTTATTTTATTTTTTATTTTTTTTGAATTCCATGTTTGTTTAGTTACCAACTCCACCTATAGTTGGCTTTATGTGGATTTAAATGAATCATGCCAATAATGGTGTTCATTTCTATCTAGCATTACAATTGTAAAGTTAGATTAGCCTTATTACAAGTACATAGTGCAAATGTTACAATGTATGGAAATAAATAAAGATTAAAAAAATGCACTGTTTGTAGTTTGGTGAAGATTGCAATGAGATGACCTAGTATTAAATCAACTTAATACTATGGCATGTTCTCTTCTTTGAGATTACTCACGAGTTGAGCTTTTGTATTATTCCAAGGCAAATGATCATACTATATGTACTGCACTAAAAGAGTCTTGAAGAACCATATTTTTGGGACATAAAGGCTAAGCCTCTCTATATATCTACCATTAGATTTTATGCTAAAGAAGTGCAAGTTACAATGGATATTTATCTCTCTCTCCAATTTTTTAAGCTCCCATGCCTTTGCAGCACCATAAAAACTACAAAAACCATGACCAAGCCTCTCAATTCCTTTGCAGCACCGATAACATATAAATTGGTATTTAAGCACAGTGAAAAATCAGACAAAGAACTGTGAACAAAAGAGGAAATCATAGTGAATTGGCAATGTGAAAAACATATAGGGGAGCCTTTCATCTTCCCATTTATTTTCCCCACAAAACTTCAATGTTTGATTAAAATATGCCTTGAGGGTACCAAAAAAGCTGGAGGAATGATATATTTTTATTTTGTAATTTTATTTAGGTAGTATGTAAATTTGATATATTTTAATATCATATAATTTAATATAATAAAAATTATTATTATTATTATTATTAGTTAAAATATATATTATTTACAATATATAAAATTTATATTAAAATATATAATAATAAGATATAATAAAAATTAATATTAAAATATATATTATTTGATTAATTTACACACACACACACACACACACACACACACACACACTTCATTATTTAGATAATAACTAATATTTAATAGTAATAAGTATTTTATATTCTGATATATTGTTTTTTATTTTTTTTGTAATTACAATTGTTGTTATAAAATTCATCCCCCTTTTTGTAATAAGAATGAATAAAAATAATAAAAATTGTTATCTACAGAGAAACACAAACTGTTTCATTGTCAAATGACATGCCATAACTATATGTTGAGCTACTCGCACTATCGCTGGTGAGTTTCTTAACTAGACAAGAATCATAAACACTACACAATTTTATCTTTCAATAATATTTTCCCTTCACTGTCAAATTTGTTGTTTGCCATGAAGATCAATAATCTAAAGAATGTGAGGAAAGATATTAAATTTTTTTTTTCCATGAGTAAATTTGTACTTGTCACATAAAGACCTTCATGACTATTCTATCTCGTGAGGAATTGGAAACCATCATGGGTAATCAAGGCTTTTTGGGCTTGCCTCCTTCCATGGACAGTTGGAGGGAGTGTATATTTGAAGGCAAGATTGCAACAAAAATGTCAATGGGTCATGGTGAGCCCCTGGTTAGGCTTCTTTGTCCTAGGATTGATGTCCTCCATGACTCCACATACAAAGCATTTTATGATGTTGTTTCTATGTATTTTGTCTTACGAAACATTATTGATCATTTTGGGCTTCTGATGGTGTTTCTTGTCATTTTTTCATGTGGGTGTTCTACCTCTAGTAATGTGTTTTTTTTGGGTTTTTATTATACTAATTTTGATGATGGCAGACTATTATTTGATATGTTTTTATTAGTGGGTGTCTCTTCATCTTGTAAAGACAAGCCACTTGAGCAATTTAGGAGGTTGTACAAGGATGAAGGATAATATGTTCACAGGGATGGAACCACTAACCCCTATGTGGCTTAGAATATACATTTATATACTGTTTACCAAAAAAAATCATTTGGTAAACAATTTTAGATTATATTATATAGAATATGTATTCTAAAATTATAAAAAAATGCAGTAATATATTTTTAATTCAAAAAATTAAAATGAGTTAGGCTGGTATATTTCAAGGTTTTAAATTTTATTCATTGTTGCTCACACCAATGTGCTTTCTCTATTGTTATCAAAATAGATACCATTAACACACTATATTTATTTTTAAAAATTAGGCATTGGCTTACCATATGAGAGTCATTTAAAAACATAGAGCTCCCCATATGAATATAAACCTATACAAGTCAATATTTACATTTTTCATATATCATATAAGTCAATATTTATATTTTGCATAGTTATACATTTTTTTCTACTCTGTATTATCTCTCAACAAGTCTCGACCAATAATGTATAGTTTACAAAAGCCATTGGGTTTGGGTTAAAGACGATTAAGAGGTTCCACTCATACTATCTATGTATATGTCTTCACCTAGAGTACATTTGTGATAGATGTGGAGTATCCACCATGCTGAAGAAATCCCAAGCTAGGTATTTAATATTCAACAGCCTCTTCTCATACACATCCAATAGCTTTCCTATATTTTCCACATTACACCCCATTATGGCCTCATTTGTCTTTATTCCCATCATTTTAACATAGGCATGATATATAGGTAGAGAGATGCAGTCCATTTTCATCTTGGAAGATAATATTGTAAAGAAATATTTGTCCATGGTTTCACTCAAACCCTTGACCACTTCTCATCCATTATTTTCACATGATGACAAGTTTATTTGGGTTTGGACAACATCATGCTTCATTCAATTGTTTTTATAGACCCTAAATTAGCATACATGCCTATTAGTCTGTAAGGTCAGTTTCTAATAAAAACCTAAACCAATAGTCTAATAAAAAATAATAAGATCACTTGACATCTATTCCCATTTATTTTATATCGAACCACTAATATAATAACATAGATCTAAATCCTCAATAATACATAAGGAATTATCATAACAAAAATAAACTAATATATGATGTATGTGATTAAACCATACTTTGATTCCATAACTAATTACCTCATGGTCTTGTTGGTCTAGGCATCGATGCATGAAGGTGATCATTCTAATTACCAATAGAATCTGAGTTGATTCCAATCCATCTTCCCTGTGTCTTCTTGACATAACTAAAATATAATGGTTCCCTACATAGACACTCTTGCATGATGTCATTGACTTATCCACAAAAGGCTTAAATGGATAAAAGAGGCACTTCCTCAAGTTGAATCTATAGTACTATGTTTAGCTCCACACTTGTAGCCTCTATAGGTCTAACCTATGCATTCAAATGTATATGATACAACAATGATTGTTATCTCAAAACAACACACCTTCTAGGAAAATAAAGAATATTCTAGAAGAGTAGGCGTCTCTATCATTTCAAACAGATAATGTTTTTGAGAAGATTATTGGTATACATAGGCAGTTCATAGTTAATTATAAATTCAATTGTAATAATGTTGCACCATTCAAAATTTATGATAAGTATTTGTCTTCATTATTAATTAATCCACTTGTGTAGCCCACCATGTCATTTTGGGTCATAAATAACTCAATCTCAAAAACTAGATATCACCCTCCCTTGATCTTGCATCTCATGTAAATCATCTCACCCTAGGTCACTATATTAGTGAATGTAACCATGGGGCCATTATTCTTTCAAAACATCATATTTAGTATCATCTAGATTTTGAAGTAATATCATAAGAGATAGAAGGTTGAGATGGGCCATGAAGGAAATTATATGCCAAATATCATGACAATGGTTCACCAATTGAAATATCCATATACACTAAATTTCATGAATTTTTTATCATCTATTTAAAATCCCCTTGTGATTTCAATCGATGGTTCTCTACCTAATTTTTCCAACCAACGCATTATTGTATTCTCTTTAATTGCTTTCCTCAGCCCCTACCATTACAGATTCAATAATAAGGATTAAATTCTTCACATTTATTGTCAGATCTATGTATTTATTTATTCATTTTCATATTTTCTATGTTTTTGGGGAAGCTCTTTTTTATGTATCTCTTCAATTTCAACATATGGATATATTTAGAGGCTTAAATAGGCAACTCTTTGAGGGGAAAGGCTATGAGCCCTCATAAATATGTCATCTCATGTGTATATATAGGTCTTAGATGTCTATAATTTCTAAGTGTTAGATTCAGATATTAGTCAATAAAAAGTTAAACTCTACTTTGCCTTTCTTTAGATGTTATTCTTCTTGCAACTAGTGAACAAAGGGCATATGACCTATTCTTAGGCACATCTTTATTACTTTTAGCATATCTCACATCACTTTCCTTAGATATTGCCATTACAAATTCAATATTAAGAATTAAATTTTATGCACTTCTCTTCAGATCTATATATTTATTTATTTATTTTAGGTTTTTATAGAAACCAACATCACAGACTAACAAGCATGCATGTTAATTCAAGGTCTAGCAAAAAAATTAAATGAATCATGATCTATTCCAAACACAAAGACACTTGTCATCAAGTGAAAGTAATTGGCGAGAAGTGGTCAATGGTTTGATTGAAACCATAGGCAGAGATTGTTATACAGTGTTATCTTCCAAGATGAAAATAGACCACATCTCTATGCCTATATATCATGCTTACATTACAATGATGGGAGGAAAGATGGATGAGGCCATATTGGGGTGTAATGTGGAAAATCTAGGCAAGTTTTTAGATGTGTATGAGAAGAGGATGTCAAAATTAAATACTTCATTAGGGATTTTTTTAGCATGGTGTATATTCCACATCTATCATAGATGCACTCCAAGTGAAAACATATACATAAATAGTGTGAGTGGAGCCTCTTGATCATCTTTAACCCAAACCTAATGGCTTTTGTAAATTTTACATTATTGGTTGAGACTTCTTGAGATAGAATACAGAGTAAAAAAATTATATACATGTGTAAAATGTAAACATTGACCTATATGATATATGAAAAAATTAAATATTTACTTATATAGGTTTATATTCATATGGGAAGCTCTATGTTTTTAAATTAATCTCATATGGTAAGCCAATGCCCATTTTTTAAAATATATATAGTGTGTTAATGGTCTCTATTTTGATGAAAATAGAGGAAGTGCATTTGTGTGAGAAAAAATGACTGAACTTTTAAACCTTGAAATATACCAGCCTAACTCATTTTGGCTTTTTGAATTAAAAAGATATTTCTATATTTTTTATAATTTTTAGAATACATATTTCTATAAAATATAATCAAATATTGTTTACCAAATGATCATTTTTGGTAAACTATATATAAATGTATATTCCACGACACACAGGGGTCAATGGTTCCATCCGTATGAACATATTATCCTTCATCCTCGTATAAACCCCTAAATTCCTCTAGTGGATTATCTTTTACAGGATGAAGAGACACCCCACTACCAAAAACATATGAAATAATAGTATACCATCATCAAAATAAATATAATAAAAACCAAAAAAAAAAATTACCAGAGGTAGAACACCCACATGAAAATAATACTAAAAAAAACCCACATGAAAAAATGACAAGAAACACCATCAGAAGCCCAAAATGATCAGCAATGTTTCCTAAGACAAAATTCATAACAACAACATCCAAAAATACTCTGTATGTGGAGACATGTAGGCCATCAATCCTAGGACAAAGAATCCTAACCAAAGGCTCACCATGACCCATTGATATTGTTGTTATTATCTTGCCTTCAAATATACACTCCCTCCAATTGTATATGGAAGGAGTCAAGCCTACAAAGCCTTGATTACCCATGATGTGCTCTAATTCCTCATGAGATAGAATAGTTGTGAAGGTCTTTGTGTCACAAGATACAAATTTACTCATGGACAGGCAAAATTGTATATCCTTCCTCGCAATCTATAGAGAATTGATCTTCATAGAAAGAAAAATATTTGGTGATAGAGGGTAAAGATTCCCTGAAGCTAAAATTGTGTAGTGTTTATGATTCGTGTCTGGCTAAACAACTCACCAGTTGTAGTGGGAGAAGCTCAATAGATAGTTATGGCATGTCATTTGACAATGAAAAAATCCATTTTACTATGTAGATAACAATGTTTATAATTTTTATTCCTTCCTATTATAAAAAGGGGATTTGATTTTATAACAAGTCACAATTGCAAAAAATATAATATACAATATATCATAATATAAAATATTTATTAATATTAAATATTATTTATTATCTAAATAGTGAATTATATATATATATATACATATATAAACACACACACACATGTATGTATGTATATGATATTAATTAAATAATATATATTTTAATATAAATTTTATATATATTTATATATATATAAGAATTTATTATTAAATTATATACTATATTAAATCATATGATATTAAAATATATCAAATTTACATACTACCTAGATATAATCACAAAATAAAAATATACAATTCCTCTGGCTTTTTTGGCACCTTCGGGGCATAGCTTAATCGAATATTGAATTTTTTTGGGATTAAATAAGCAGGAAGAGGAAAGGCTCCACTAAATTTTTTCACACTACCAATTCACTATCATTTCCTCTTTTATTTTCAGTTCTTTATCTTATTTTTAGCTATGCTTGAATACCAATTTAGATTTTATCAATGTTGTGAAGGCATCGTGAGGCTTGGCCATGGTTTTTGTGGTTTTTATGGTACTATGAAGGAATGGAAGCTTAAAAAACTAGAGACAAATAAATAACCATTGCAACTTGCACTTCTTTAGCATAAAATCTAATGGTAGATATATAGATCAGCATGACAGTGTTGGGATCTAAACTGATGCCCACAAAAGGGTTTTTGGGTTATAGCATTACTGAGCCATTTATCTTTCTCGTCACATATATTTATTTTGCCCTTGCCTTTACCATTTCATCAGTAAGAAATCACTACACATTTCTCTTCAGATCTGGATATTTGTGTCTTTTAAATTTTTTTTGGAAAGGATTCCAAAAAATCTTAGGTAATAATTTTGTTCTTTCCCATTAGTGCATCTGATATGTGGTTTTACTATATGTTTTCATCTTAGATGTGAATAAGGTTATTTTCCTTCTTATTGGGTTTTATTTATTTTGGCCTCCAAAAAATATTTATATGCCCTCTACCTGCTCATGAATAGGCTCAAACTGAATATTTCTGCTAGGTTTTCTAAATATAGAGGTTTTGAATTATAAAGGATTAAAGTAATATTTCTTCCAGTTATTGGATCATGTTTCAACCTTACCAAAATAAAGGAAATAAATTCTTGTAACGTGATCAAGATGAGGGAGAGGATGAAATCAATAATGTATTTTTTTGCTTATCAATTATTGGCATTTTTTTTTACTTTTTTCAATTTTTCCTAACAAAAATTCAAATGTGGAATTCAAATGATAATTAAAAATACATAAAGTATGAAAACCTATATGCAATTTCAATTGTTGGATGTGTTTTCAAAATGTGAGCCTCAATCAATTCATATGTATCTTATTTATTAAGGTTGTATACAACAGCTATGAAGGTTGCCAGAGAAAGTCAACAAGTTTGACCATTATTACATCATGTTTTAGCCTTGCCAAAATAAAGGAAATAAATGTTTATAACATGTTCAATATGAGGGAGAGGCTGAAATCAATAATGTATTTTTTTGGCTTATCCTTTATGTCCCAAAAATATGGTTCTTCAGGACTTTTTTAGTGAAGTACATACAATATGATCATTTTCTTGGGTATAATACGAAAGCTCAACACATGAATAATCTCAAATAAGAGAATAGGCCATAGTCTTAATTTGATTTAACACCAAGTCATCTCATTGTAATCTTCACCGAACTATAGACAGTACATGTTTTTGTCCATACATTGTAACATTTGCACTTTGTACTTTTAATAAAGATAATTTAACTTTACAATTATAAGGCTAGACAAAAATGGCCACCGCTATTTGCGTGATTCATTTAAATTTTCATAAATATAGCTATAGGTGGAGGTTGTAACTAAACAAACATGGAATTCAAAAAATAATATAAAATAATATAAAATATCAAAACCTATCTATAATTTCAATTATGGTTGTGTTTTCAAAATGTGAGCCTCAACCAATTCATTTGTATCTTCTTTATTAGGGACGTATACAATAGCTATGAAGGTTTCCATAGCAAGTCATCAAGTCTTCTAGTTATTATATCATGTTTTAGCGTTTCCAAAATAAAGAAAATAAATGTTTGTAACATGATCAAGATGAGGGAGAGGTTTAAATTAATAATTTACTTTTTTTATTATCAGTTATTGGCATTTTTTTCCAATTTCACCTAATAAAAAGTCAAAGACAAAATTCATAAAATAATTAAAAACAAAATAAGTTATGAAAACCTATCTACAATTTCAATGGCTAGCTATGTTTTCAAAAGATGAACCTCAATCAATTCATCTCTAACTTCTTTATTAGGGTTGTATACAACAACTATAAAGGTTGCTAGAGTAAGTCTACCAGTTATTGGATCGTGTCTCATCCTTGCCAAAATAAAGGAAATAAATGTTTGTAACATGATCAAGATGAGGGAGAGGTTGAAATCAATAATTTATTTTTTGGCTTATCCTTTATGTCCCAAAAATATGGTTCTTTAGGACTCTTTTAGTGCAGTACATATAATATGATCATTTGCTTGTGTATGATACAAAAGTTCAACTCATGAATAAGATCAAAGAAGAGAACATACCATAGTATTAAGTTGATTAAACACCAGGTTATCTCATTGTAATCTTCACAAAACTATAGATAGTACATTTTTTGTCTTTATTTTCTTCCATATATTGTAACAATTGCACTATGTAATTGAAATAAGGCTAATCTAACTTTACAATTATAATTATAGATAGAAATGACCACCATTACTGGCATGGTTTATTTAAATACACATGAATCTCATTGTAGGTGGAGGTGGTAAGTAAATAAACATAGAATTAAAAAAACAATTAAAAACAAAATAAAATATGAAAACCTTTATGCAATTTCAATGGGTGGATATGTTTTCAAAATGTGAGTCTCAATAAATTCATTTTTATCTTCTTTATTAGGGATGTATACAATAGCTATGAAGATTTCTAGAGAAAGTCAACAAGTCTTCCAGTTATTAGATCATGTTTCAGCCTTTCCAAAATTAAAAAAATAAATGTTTGTAACATGATCAAGATGAGGGAGAGGTTCAAATCAATAATACATTTTTTTATTATCATTTATTGACGTTTTTTTTTCAATTTTGACTAATAAAAATTCAAAAATGAAATTCAAAAAATAATTAAAAACAAAATAAATTATGAAAACCTATATGCAATTTCAATGGCTGGTTGTGTTTTCAAAATGTGAGCCTCAATCAATTCATCTATATCTTCTTTATTAGGGTTGTATACAATAGTTATGAAGGTTACTAGAGTAAGTCAACAAGTCTACTAGTTATTGGATCATGTTTTAGCCTTTACAAAATAAAGGAAATAAATGTTTGTAACATGATCAAGATGAGGGAGAGGTTGAAGTCAATAATCTATTTTTTTGGCTTATCCTTTATGTCCCAAAAATATAGTTATTCAGGACTCTTTTAGTGCAGTACATATAGTATGATCATTTCCATGGGTACAATACAAAAGCTTAACTCATAAATAAGCTAAAAGAAGAGAATATATCATAGTCTTAAGTTGATTTAACACCAGGTCATCTCATTGTAATCTTAATCAAACTATAGATAGTGTATTTTTTGTCTTTATTTTGGTCCATACATTTTAACATTTACACTATGTACTTGTAATAAGGATAATCTAACTTTACAATTATAATGCTAGATAAAATGACCACCATTATTGGCATGATTCATTTAAAGTCCACAATAATTTTCAATTATAATCTAAATAAAATAACCCACCACCAGCTCTACTCTCTGCCTACCAGACTCCCGTAGGGACTTGGTGCTAGCGCCCTTATTGGTATTAGAAAGTGACTTAATTAAATCTATTTAAAGACTTAAAAATACATTGTATGAGATAATATTGGTCAAATTTATATATTTAATAAATCCTTTCTATTGAAAAAAAGAGCTTGGGTCATTAGGGATTGATTTTTATTAAGTCAAAATCAAAGAATTTAAATAAATCATTATGATTGAATATTATTGTCTAGTTTAACTTGGAAGAAGAAGTTGATTAGGGTTTATGCATGTTTGGTAGCCACAAATGGCACCATTTGGGGGCCAAGGAGCTTTTTGGTAGTTGGTGGGTTGTGGGTGGGGGAGCGGGGGGTGGGGTGTTTGGCGGGGGGCGGGTGATTTAGATGCCTATGTGGTCACCTCTTTACACCTTGATCCAAGCTAAGCAATGGGAGAGTGGATTTAATTACATTTTGCCAACAAAGCATGTGCATTTGGTATGCTTCCACATTTTACCTATATATATGATAGGGCATATTATATTTATTTCTTAATTTTATTTATTGGTTCCTTTCATGTACATACCCTTTTATAAGTTCTCATTTTTTCACAAATTAGGAAGAGGCACAAACAAGCCAGGGTGCATTTTTTAAGGCAAGTCACCTTATTTCTACTCTAGATTTTAACATCTTAATGAAATAACAATATGGGAAATTAATGGCATACCTAGTTATAATAAATGCCTGCATGCATATGCATATACGAGACTCTATTTTATACAAGTTGAATGTTTAAATGAGGGTTTTTTTTTTAATTCTGTATTTTGTTGCATTTTTAAATTATAGGAGTGTATGACTATGTCAGAGTATGGCCCAATATTGAAAAGAAATGTGGAATGATGTCAAGCTTGATAATCGCATAGTCCTAGACCTATCAAATGTGTTAGTCTCAATGTTATTACTCCAAGACCCTTCAAAATAACCTTGAGATAACCTTGAAGGTACTACAAGTCTAAGATCTACCTTGAAGGGCCTTATAATACCTTAAAAATCTCCAAGGACATACCTTTATAGGAGATACCTTGAAGGGACTTGTATTACCTTCAATATATCTCGTATGAGATACCTTGAAGGTATTACAAGGACCTTAAGGGTATATCCTAAGTGATATCTTGAAGGTATTACAAGGTATTTTGATGAGATACCTTCAAGGTATCTTCTAGGAGATACCTTGAAGTTATTACCAAGATATTCAAGGAGATACATTGAAGGTATTACATGGACCTAAAGTATCTCCTTCAATATATTCATTTCTATATTTTAATTATTGGTTCATTGGATGTTCATACCCCTTTGTAAGCTCTCATTTTGCCTCAAATTAGGAAGAGGCATAGGCAATCCAGGGAACATTTTTTAAGGCAAGTCACCTTATTCCTACTCTACATTTTAACATCTTAATGGAATAATAGTATGGTAAATTAATGGAAGACCTAGTTATAATAAAGTCCTACATAAGCATATACAAGCCTCTATTGTATACAAGTTGAATGTTTAAATGAGTGTTTTGTTGGATTCTATATTTTTTTAAATTTTTGAGTTCTAGGAGTGTATGATTATGTTAGAGTATGAACCAATCTTTAAGATAAATGTGGAATGATGTCAGGTTTGTTAATCACATAGTCTTAGACCTATCAAATGTGTTAGTCCTTGCTTCAATGCTCCAAGACCCTTTAAAATAACCTTGAGATAACCTTGAAGGTACTAAAAGATAGGAGATACCTTGAATGGCCTTGTAATGCCTTCAATGGTACCTTGAAGGTGTCTCCATGGAGATACCTTTAGGAGATACCTTGAAGGTATTACAAGTCCCTTCAAGATATCTCCTATGAAATACCTTGAAGGGGTTTACGAGATACCTTGAAGGTACTATAAGTCCCTTCAAGGTATCTCCTAAGAAATAACTTTAAGGGATTTGTATTACCTTTAAGGTATCTCTTAAAGGTATCTGTTAGGATAAAATTAAACATAGATTTATCCCCAAATCACATACAAGAGAAACTATGAAATGAATTAATAAAACATAAAAAAATAATCATAAACATGCACAAAATAGGAGACAACAGATTTAATATGGTTCACCCAAGATGGGATACATCCACAAAACATGTCTAGTATATTATTTATAGTAATATAAGGGAGAAACAAATCCTTCAATAAAACTTGTTACACCTCTCTACCTTCTTCGCCTCTTCTTTGTGTACAATCCTCATCTCTTTCCCTCGCAGCCATATCTCAATTAAATTTTAGGGTGGAAAAACACCCAAACGTAACCTATACCATCAAATTTGTAAACCTATAATCAATGGCCCAGATTGACTACAAAATTAAAATTTTATAAATCAATTTTAATAAAATTTTCCCTTTGGGGGCATTGCTCCCGAACTCCCATTGGGATGAATGGACATGAGACCCCCCATTGGGGGTGTAATCCCCCTAAACCACACAAGGGGGTAAATCCCCCATTGAAACCCCTATCACCATCATAGATACAAAGAATGGGGTCCAAAACCTAGTTGAAAAAACATCAAATTTTTAACCTCTGATCCTGGAAGACAATCAGGCTCCACACCCAACATTATCTCCTAGGAGATACCTTAAAGGTATTAAAAGGACCTTAAAGGTATATCCTAGGTGATATATTGAATGTATTACAAGGGTTTTTTATGAGATACCTTGAATTTATTAAAAAGATATTCAAGGAGATACAATGAAGGTATTACGTGGAACTAAGGTATCTCCTTCAAGTTATCTCCTATGAGATACTTTGAAGGTATTACGAGGGCCTTCTATGAGATACCTTCAAGGTATCTGAAATGAGATACCTTTAATTTATTATAAGGACCTTTGATGAAATACCTTGAAGGTAAATGGTAAATGCCCAATATAATCAACCCTGCAAGCCTTTAGAGATGGCAGTCCTATCCATATGGATGTTGGTACATTTCTACTTAATGAAATTTTTAGAGATACGTTGAAGGGACTTATAGTACCTTCAAGCTATCTCCAAGGAGATACCTTTAAGGGACTTGTATTACCTTCAAGGTATCTCCTAAGAGATACCCTGAAGGTATTAAAAGGACCTTAAGGGTATATCCTAGGCGATATCTTGAAGGTATTGCAAGGGATTTAGAGGAGATATCTTCAAGGTATCTTCTAGGATATACCTTGAAGTTATTACAAATGTATTAAAGGAGATACATTGAAGTTATTACATGGACCTAAGGTATCTCCTTCAAGTTATCTCCTATGAGATACTTTGAAGGTATTAAGAGGGCCATGTAGGAGATACCTTCAAGGTATCTATAATGAGATACATTCAAGTTATTACAACTACCTTTGATGAAATACCTTGAAGGAAAATGGTAAATTCCCAATAAAATCAACTCTACAAGCCTTAAGAGATGGTAGTCCTATCCATATGGATGTTGGTCCATTTCTACTTAGTGAAATAGCTAACAAGACATCATTAAATTATTGTGTTTTAGAGCTCCTCCATTATTGGTATAGCATCTGGGAGTTTTAAATATGTTTTTGTTTCCATCCAAACCGATGTTAAGAGACCCCTTATCTATTGTTTGTCCTACTTTGTACTTACTAATTTCTTTATTAGATCTTTAACAGACCCAACACTTCTTTTTTGATATATCCATGGATTCCTATAACTTCTCATAAATTACATGAAATAGTTATGTAATAAGTTCATAAACTTGTGTATGGATGTTTCTTTGTAATAGAAGAGTTGTAATTTATTATGCATATTAATTTGTATAGATTTGAGTTTTGTAAATCTACATGAGATGCATTATTACCATTAGTTATCATGATTTTATATGTATTTTGGTTTCACATATAAATCATTTAGCTTATGTAGATGATTTCAGTGGGTGTTAGTAAGTTTAATTGGTTTTTGATTACTTTTGTGTTTTAATGTCATAAATGCATCTATAAATTTACTATATTTATCATGAATTGCATTTTATCTATAATTCAGGTTGTTATGTTCACTAATGGATAAAAATCAATAACTCTTGATGATAGAAAAAAAATTATCATTTGAATAAGGAGGGACTTTACACTTTACATTTGGGAAGAAAGATGTTCATAGATTATTTAACTTTTTTTTTTAATCTATTCATTGTAATTTTGAAAAGACAGGGCAAATCATGGAAATTTATATAGTTTTCTTGAGGATTGTTAGGTTTCCTTAAAATTGTATATGCATATCATTTAATAATTTAATAGTAGATTATTTGAAATTAAGTAATCATTGACATCTATGAACTTCATGTTTTGTAATTTTTCATTGTTAATTTTCCCACTTTTGGATTGATACTTCTTAAAAACATTTATTATATAAATCACACATTACTTCAGTGAAATTAATGGTATAGTAGGTCTCAATAGATATAACTCTCTCACCATTCCATCACACACATATGGATCTGGCACCTCTTTTCTCATAATCATGAACATGTTATCTTTGTTAGGCCACTTTCATCGAAGCATTGTGTGCAATTTTGACCATCCAATAGGAGAAAGATGTAATGTGTAAGAAAATATGGTTATTATCTTCTTATAAATAATTTATTCATTCCTTAGATAAGCCTCCAAGAATTAGATTTATCTTTCATGAATGATGTGTTTAGTGTTGAAAGGCTTGTTGTGGGCATGAACCCATATGTGCATACCTAGTATGCGCATATGATTTGATACCATGCTAGGGTTTGAGTGCCTATGTATTGGTTATTTTTATCTTATCCTCTCCTAAATTTGTTGTTATCTATATGAAAATGGTATTTTCAATGGTTAAATTATTTATTGTTTGCATACTATTGAATTCCTTGTCATTTTTGTACCACTATACATAAGTCTTGAATTTTGGTTTTGTGCATTATTTAGTAGTGTTTGACTACCCAAATAAATAATTATCCACTCTTAATTTTTGAAATAATTAATGGCTAACATGTAATTTTATATTCTATTTTATCTCTTGTTTCTGGAGAACAAGAAATTATGTGTTATTTTTTATTGAATTGTTTCTTTTTTATTTTTATATTTCATTACAGTAAAACATTTTATAGTATGATAAGAAGTTTTTAACCCTAAAACTACTTGAATATAAAATATGTTTTGTATGAAACATTATTGTGTTATTTATATCTTGATGATGATTTTTGATAAACATTGTGTGACTGATAGTAGTTATTGAAAATTTGTCTTCTCCTTATTTGGGTTTGTTCAACAAGTTAAGGATATTATATTATATCACAAGGGTAGTTTTATACTAGTGTGACATATTTATTATGATAAGATTATGATGAAAATGAGTTTTTAGTTATATGTATATTATGTAACCATTTATCTTGATCATCACTGACCTCTCATTATCAGTTAATTTATAGCTTGCAGTGAAGAAAAACTATTCAATTTCTTATCTAATGAATATGAGAAAGAGAGACATCTTGGTTATGATCTAATTTTATGTCTTAAATTTTGTCTAGTTGTATTATATTCTATACCTACTTATTGTTAACCTACTCAAAATTACCTTGGTTAGTTTGTAAATCTATTGTTGTTTATTGCTTAATATGAGAATATACATTCCCAACATTAGTTAACCCCCTTTATCACTACAAATTGTAGAAATGAATTCTTGAGTATTGTGTTATGGGTACTACCCTGAAAAGAGTTTTAATTATGTTTCTTTTTCTTGGATCCATATTCATGTAATATTTTTTTTGTATCAGTATCTCTCTCTCTCTCTCTCTCTCTCTCTCTCTCTCTCTCTCTCTCTCTCTCTCTCATCTCTCTCTTCTCTCTCTCCTCTCTCTCATCTCCTCCTCTCTTCTCTCTCCTCATACTCTCTCTCTCTCTCTCTCACTCTCTCTCCTCTCTCTCTCTCTCTCTATTTATATCTGTGAATGTATTGATTTATGATTGATCCTTAATATGTATTTTTGATTATATGTAGCTATTCTAGAATGTTGTATTACTATAAAGATTGTCTATTGGATGAAAATGCATTATATACAACCATATGTTTGAAGTTGGGTTGCACTATCTTAGTATAAAATTATGCTTCTATTGCTATCTTCATTTGATCAAGATTGCCACTATAGTTGGTGTGGTGGTTTCTTTCATGAATGGTGGATTTTTTTTATTTATGTATGCTTGTATTATTTCTTTTGATCTTTAATTAAACTTTGATATTGAAGTAAGATTTTTTAGTATGGAAAGTAACTTAAACATTGATATATGAATGTATGCACTGATGTTGAGCTGGTGTATGAAGTTAGGTGATTCTTCAATGGCTAGAAATTTTCTATCACTCAACTTTAAATATTTTCTCTTGCATTGAAATGGGCCTATCATAAGAGGGAAAAAGGTTCAAAATATAAGTAGTTTCTTGTTAAGGAAACTATTGTATAAGGTCATGTGGGACTTTTGGCAAACACATCTTCCTTGTAGTGAACCTTGTCTTAGCATAATAACATGTGAAGTTATTCATCTTGATTGTTTTTAAAGTAATAATTATTAAAGGAGTGATTTTTTTAAGTCTTTCACTCACCCTAATCTAAGTTAGAGAAAAGTTGAGATTAGTCTTTGTCAGATATAAATTTTAGGATGAAGTACAATTCTTCATTCCTTATAGGAGTAGTACATAACTTTAGTGAATAGAGATCTTAAAAATAATTTTAATAATAGTTACCATGTTTAAAAATTCTGGGTTGTTTGGAAGGGGGAAAAGGTTCAGAAGCTTGGGATTTTATAAAATGTTTGGTTCGGTAAGTTTGATTTAATTCATAAAATTTTATTAAAAAATTATATAAATAATAAATATATAAAACATATTAAATCTAATATTTTCAAATACTAATATTAAATATAATTATAAATATATATATAATAAATATTTTATAAATTATACATATTAATATTTATAAAATTATAATATAAAACTAT